>KN716417.1:0-16268 GCA_000816705.1 Dictyocaulus viviparus | reverse complement strand
CTCATGGAAATTGTCCTCTTGAGAAATTGTCCTATGAAATGAATAATACCTCACAAGTGACGTGATCCTGAAATATCTGTATTGATTCAATTTGCTAAAATTTATTGATTACACAACAAAATACCTCAGAGTCAGTATGAGCTTAAAAGGGAAAAAACTTTTTTAAAAATTTACTATCGATTTACTTTTTGTGAAAACTGTTTTTTCTTTTTTGAGAATCTATAATATGAAATTATATTTATTCTAATTGAAAGTTTTGAGGTAGCAAACAATAAAAGTGAGGTGTGTAGTTTTGAAGAATGTTAGATTTGAGGATATAAGTTATTATCGAAATTCAAATATGAGTGATTCATTCAGTTATATTGTGATTCCTTTGTAATTGGGAACTCATAATAGGATGAGGTGTGTAAACATAACTGTCATTTACCTCTTTTCCTCACTTATATCAACAAAATCCTTTAATAGTTTTCATGCACAGATTCTTTTTTCTGAAGGTTCATAATTAATAATAGCGATTAATCTTTAACGTAATAGAAATGCATTAATTTGAAATACATAACAAATTACTAATTTCATCCTATTGAGTGAAAATTTCTAAACGAAGATAATTCTGAAAAATTTAGTTATTCGTGAACAATTTCGATTACGTCACCACTTCGTGGCGCTCCAGCATTAGAATTCTGATGTTTCCTCTTTGTTTCAGAATTCAGAAGAGTTATGCGCAAGCGAATCATGTGGTCACTGGTTAACTGGACAATGGACAAAATGTTCAGCTACTTGTGGACAAGGAATAAGACGAAGAACGGTAAGAATTCTGTTAATTTGTGAACAGATTGAGAAATCGATATATTTATTTGGAGAGTTTACATAGCGGAAAAAGTGCTGAGGTGCCAAACTTAAGCTTAAAGGTTATTGAACTCAGCTCGTATGAAATGATATACCAGTAAAGTAAACAAGTACCACCTTGTTAACCAACTTGTACTATGAACATCTTTAACCTCAGGCGAACAACAGTTTCTCTTGAGGAACAGATTATTTTCATCTCAATAGTGTGGCTAATACTGTAACTCTGTTACAGTACTTTCAAATATCACTATTATAGAATATTATGAATAGAGTTCTATACTTCATAAGCATTGAATGGTATAGGTCGAATGTGTGAATGGAAACGATTGTACGCTTACATCACGACCGATTTCTGAAGAGATTTGCTATTCTGGAATTCCATGTGATGCTCACATCGAAGGCTCCCATCCTTGGATACAAGTTGACAACAGGTCGGTGCTCGTATTCTATGAAATATGCATGCTTTTCTCAATGACAACTAATTTAACCCTATGACGTCATATTTGTCGTCATTACTTTAGGCACTTCTTTTCGTATCCACTATAGTTTACTTAATACGACTTTATTACTAAGCCAACAATTAGACATATCATAGGAATAGTGGAGGTCATTTGAATAATGAGCAACCAGTACTGAATGATTTTAGACATTATTTCACAAAAAATCACCATAGCAGTAGTAGTACATCTTTGCGTAGGATGAATTATGTGTCTAATTCATAGAAAAATATTACTTTCATTCGCTAATATTATTCATAAGGTCATTCACATACCATTCATGTTATGTAGTCTTGCACACAAACCTCATTTCCTCAACGTCAGCAAATTTTGGTATTGAGGTATAGAGTGCTCATATTGATTCTTATCTATATTCTAGTCGTACTGTATCATTTATAATTGAAAACTGCTTTAAGATAGAAATAAAAAACTGTTAAAGGATCACTCACAATTAGATTGTTGGTAGGTTTTGCTAAGATAAAGTTAAGAAACAAAATTATTATAAATGTTTTGAGGTAGCTTTTACTAAGAGTAGTGTGTTTGTTTCTTTTTCCAAACATTCAAATAGGTGATGACTTGAGGAAGAAGGAGGAAGAGAAAGCATTAACTCAAACTTTTTGATCATGAGATCTGATGGAAGTCGAATTTTTCGATTACGTTATCGGTCTGAGAAACCCTGCAGCTAGTATCTATCCAGAATTCTTCCTATATTTTCGGAAAAGAATTAAAGGATTATGTCACGACAATCGGACGACATACGAAATAACTGAGAAATACTTCGATTGGTTTAATCTATAACCGACTCCTCATCCATCATTGACTTAACTCCCGCCGACCATCCATGGCATGGCATGGCATGACTTGTGTGACGACGATTGGCTATTGCGACCGCCCGTTAACACCGCCCCAACCTCCCTCAAAAATCTCTGCAGGCTATTCGAGGGCAGATCATCAACCTCCACTATGGAGCCACCGTATCTACTATTACTATTATTATATTTTGTGATCATTTTCAAGAATTCCAGTGCTTTGTAAGTTTCACAAATTTTTCGTATTCTCAAATACCCTGTATTGATCTCTGTCTGATCCAAATTTGAACTAGAGAGCTTACGTTTATGAATTTCGGTAAGCGATCGCTATCATAATGTATTGTTCTATTGAATTAGACTCATTTGTTTTTGCGTTGACTCAGACTTTAAGTAAGAGCTGTAAGCTACAATGTTGTATTTCTATTGTGACTAAAGATAATCGGTTATCAGATAAACTAACGAGCTTAGTTATTATCATTATTTTTTCATAGGAAAATATTTAACGCTTGAATAATTTTATTCACAGAAAAAACAATACACGTGCAATTTTTTTCTCAGATAGTCTAAGGAAAGATTTACCTCTTTAACTCACCAACACCAACAGTTATTCCAAAAAGAAAATCACAGGAGTTAATTAACACTTGAGAGGTGGTATTCAATAAGTTATTTCTCGTAACACTTACAAACCGATTCTGATAGCGCTTGAATAATCCTCATATGATGGAGTTCAAAACAATTAAATACCTCAGTCATGTTTGTTCTTAATTTCTCTCTTGTGAAAACTAATTGCTTAAGTGCTGTGTTCATAACTATTTCTTTATGGCTTCTCATTATATAAACAATTGTTTATTTAAGTATTTTAAGATAAAAATGTATACATATATACACGTCTTGAGTAGTTCGTCAATTACCCAAACGTATCCGTGAAAGGACGCTTCAGCTTGCGAATTATTCGGAATAATTTGCGTTGACACATCATAATCATTGGCATTGTCATTCAAATGCACAGCTCTTCAAAAGCTCACATACACACATACACTTACGAGACTAAAACGATTCTGTTTGCTTCGAATTGAAGTAGCCTGTTGTCGATAATTTTTAAGCATCCGAACAACTCGGCTCCGTTGTCGTTATCAGAAGGTCATTCGATTGATTAATTATATGGTGTATAGTTAAGAACGCAGTAAAATCCTCATTAGAAGAATGACAAACATTCGGGCTATCTATCTTCTCGTCCGTTTCAGCACCTTTTCATATGCACAAACTTCTGGTTTTCTTCTTCTTTTTTCTTTCTTTTGTTAACCAATATAACGCTGCTCGACAACTGGGATTAGCGTTAGCTCACGCCGCGCTGCTGCATCCATATTTCCCCAAGGGATCAACTTCAAATCGGGCAAAACATTTGTTATCGAATTGTCTTACTTTTATCACGCATTGCATACGGAATGTAAGAAGACTCAATTGTTATTCTGCTGATATGAAATCACTTTAAAATACATCAAACAGAAAAGAACGTGTCAACACGAAGTTTGTTTTTCTTCTGCGATGGTGTTTCTACAATTGTGAGGTGAGTCGTTATCTGATTAACCTCTTTAGCACAGCAATTATAACCAGCTCATGATTTATCTGCTTAGATTTACTATCTCATAATGCGATGAAAAATACAATGAGATACAATGATATTATCTAGAAATATATCAAATATCTGACCTACCAAAGTGCATGTAACGTCTGACTTCTTCAGAAATACGTTGATTGAGTGATATAAATCCTCTGAGTTGAAATGAATTTGTCACATAAGGAATTCACTTAAGTGATCAGCATACATACCTCATTGCGTAAGGAAATGATATTCTTGAGTCTTGCGACTAATAAATCAGAAAAGCACTAGCGAATCTTATCATAGTGATTATTGCATAACTAAACTTCAAAATTGATTTTAATTCTCAAAATGAGTCAATTGTTTTGTTGTTGGACGCATCCTCTTTTTTAAACAGCATTGTTTACCACTTAAGTGCGTTGTTTATCACTAACCATTATGGAAAGAGCCACAGGATTGTGAAAAAGTGAAAAAATGAAGAGGAGTGTTCATGAATCTAAAGAAAACAACAAAAAAAAACACTTGTTTCATACTGTAATCAATAAACGCCTTTTTTTCCTAATGCACTACTTTTCCTTTTTCATTTTCAAATCTTTACAAGCGTATCATACGGATTTTGTTTGAAAGATAGTAAAATTCGCATGCTGATTCTTTCCCTAGTAGTTCTAAGTGAAAGAGATCAGATAGTCTGAAGGTCTTCATGTTTTACGGGCATCAGTATTTTTTTTCTATAGTATTCTATGGTATTTTAAAACGAGGGTGCGAGTTCGTTCAAATGATCCTTATAAAGAAACAATGTTGCTGTTACGACTGGTACTTTAGAGAAATCGTGGTAGGACCTACAGAAAGTCCCTGCACATTTGAAATACGACTACGGTGTAGGCGATCACCTTATCACAACACTATCGTAATCTTTGGGAATATTTTCTGTTTGTAAGTGAAGCGTCAGTCTAATTATCACCTAACAATTGTCGTTGTCACCATGCCTGCCGGCCGGCTACCGTATCTCCTCCTAGAGAGCCGCGAATTTTTTGCTGCCACGTGAGCAGAAATACCATAACTCATAACATTACCTCGATACTGTTTTTGCATTGATTTAATAAGGCTTACAGATTGTCACGGCCTGCAGTGCTAACGTATAAACGCCAAACATATTATTTTGAAGAATTTTTTCCTCAACGTTTTATTGAAAAGAGGCTTTTTTGTTCCTCAAAATGTGGTTTCTATCTAACTCTATTCAAATGAACCATTAAGAATCTAAACTATTCATTAAGCAATTTTCATTTCATAGACCATCATATAAAACTAACAGCGTATGTCAATTTTATACAAATCATGTCTTTTTTTCTTAATGAAAAATTTCAATAAATATGCTTTTTTTCTTCAGTACTTGACTACTTAATTGTTGTGAACAGTATTTTGTACGGAACACTATTAGCATTAGAATGCATATGCGAGCGACTCGGTCGGTTTAATACGACGAGTTTGAGGTACTCACAAAGCCTGACCTCAGTACAAATTGAGGTCTAATGAATTTTGGAATGCTCTCTCAAAAGGGAGTGAGTAAGAACGTGTATTTTAGCAATATGAGGGGAATACCTTCGTCTTGAGAACACTTCGTTCGACCTACTTCCAATCAGAAGCATTCGCTTAATCAGTTAGAGTATTTAGAAAAACTGTTCATTTAATAGACCACATTTAAATTCTGTTACAATTGTTCTTTTCTTTTTTTCGTTTTCCAATTGATGTTAGCGACGGATCACCTGAAAATCATTACTAGATTGCATAATATTATTGATTACTGACCAATATTATTGATTTAATCTATTATTGATTGTTGTGGATGATTGTGTTGGTGTTTGTAGTTTTAAGAAATCACATCAATTGAATGCTTTATGTCATACTAGTTTTTCAAAAGCGCTAAAATTCAAGTTCAAAAAGTTCTGTTATTCAAATTCATGAACGTTTCCGTTCTGTCGAAGTACAACGTGTGCTTTATGCAAATTCAGTACTCGAGCTGTTTCGTAGACATTCTATTTGTTGTGTTTTTTTCATTCTCGTTGAATGCACATATCGTAAGTCATGTCGTTGTCGTACGACGTTGAGAACATTTAAGCTTATAAATGGTGTAGTTTTTTTCTTTTTTGCCTCAGAAGATGTTCGTTCTGATTTGAAATGACATATTAAGCGAACTCATATGCAATCATCTGTCATATAAGTTCAGAGGAAAAAAAAAAGAGAAATAAACGACTTCAATAACATCGCTATCGGAAATATTTTTTCTTTCATTTCTTAATGTTTCTAGTGCAAAGAAATATAGATCATAAAAAGATGATGGATGGTATTAGAAAGTGAGGGAGCTTATTTTTATGAAAGAAAGACTCAATATTTGTAGTTTTTTTTGAAGTATTGATTTCAAGCTAACAAAAAGTGAAAACGATTTTTAAGTTGCCAAGATCGGCTATCCTTAAGCGTCGGCATATGTAAATTGAATGTCTTGACTGTAAGCTTGTTTAGCAATACCTTGAAGGCGATTCTGCCGAAACGTTAGCCTGTTTCTGTGTTGTATTGTCTTTTCAATAAAACACTGTTTACCAACCTCAAGTATTGCTAAACAAGCTTACAGTAAAGATTTTTAAGTTGATTTATTAAAATCTATTGTATTCTTCGTTGTATCGACGTTCTCCTATAATGGTTAGATTTTACGAATAGTGTTGATTGAGTCAAGTTGTTTTGAGGTTAATAAGAAATACCTCGATTATCCTTTTGTGTCCTAATTAACAATCTATGTAGATGAAATGACTCGGAAATCTGAAGTGTGCCAATTCTCTTAACCTCATGAAACCCTCTTAAATCTTATACAATTTGCTATGCTTCAAACTTTTTCTTCGATTCAGCCATATATTTGAAGTGAAGCTTTCTTTTTGAAAATATTTTTCATCCAAAAGTATTATTGCGGTGATCTTCGACATATGCAATAAACAAAACGAGGTTGACTAACTAACTAACTGATTTCTGTTAGTGAAATGTTAGTGCTTGTAGATGATATCACTCTGACTGTTAATTATTAGCGGATGGAGGGAACCTATTAAACTTAAGAGGTCGATTATCGACCGTATATAACTAACAATAACTAAGCATTGAATGTTAGAAGTTGTCTTTTGTGAGGAAAAAAAACAGCTACGATTAGATACAAACAATTCTTTAGCAGTTCTTAAATACTCTACATCAATAGCTTTATTGAGTATATTTTCTTAATGTACTATAATTATATGATGTATTCAGTATTGATTGGAGCGATCGGACATTTTTGGACGAGTCGTCACATAATCCATTTGAAAATAACGGACATTCTCCAAGGTTCGACTTTTTATGATATGTGCTAAATTCTATTTCTTTCAATTATCGATGGTCTATCGGAGAATATTAGAGAAATATAGAGCAAAAGAAAATTAACTTTGAAAATTATCTCTCTAAAATCTCATTAAAGTACAAATCATTTTTATATAGCTTTCAAATAATGCTATGCTTAGAAAGCAAAGTGCATGAAGGCTTTTCTATTCTCTTAATAGACTGACTATAAGCAACTGCATGGCTTAATTTCACAGTGAAAACCATTCAGGTCAATAAAATTCAAAAGATCACCAAAATATTTAAGAAAAAGCTTTTCTTTGAATACGTGATATATGGCATTTTCCTGTCGAGTGATGATAATTTTGAGTCATTTTCAGATTTGTATTGAGTTCATGGGGTGAATGTTCCACTACATGTGGTCCAGGTGTACGAATTCGTTCTGCGGAATGTGTAGCCGTTCATCCAATAGCTGGTATGATTCGTCTACCGTATACAGAATGTCAAGGTCTGGTTGAATTCTCTGGTTTTGAGTCCAATATCGGTGAAATGTGTGAGGTGTGATAATATCTCCATCAATTTAGGACAAACGCAACCTTCTTTATTTGAATCGTGTGAGGCTCGACCATGCCCTCTTCAGGAAGACTCTAAAGCAAATAATGAAGAAACTCTCTTCAAATGGGAAAACGGTGATTGGGGACCATGTTCGGCAAGTTGCTTAGGAGGTACGTTCGCCTAACTAGGTATTTTTATAAATAATTATAAGACATCAGATCTATTCACAAAACGGTTTGATATGAGCTGGTAGTGGTTTGTGATGGCTTTGTTGTTCAAGAAAACGTTTTATCACTTTTATTATTTTTCATCTTCTAAGTTTTATTGGATAATTGGCTTTGGCCATTTTTTTCCGTGTTATGAAAATCTCTCTGTCTTTTGTCTATCGAATAAAAGTGCTCTGTAGTGATTCCTAAGAATATAATTAATGGCTGGAAAGCTCATCACTGCTCGCTGCACATTGCACTGATTATGTCCATTAAAATATTTACTAATTTACTAATTAAACTAATATATTAAATTTAAAACTCTTCTATTTCGTTTGAAAGTATTTTTGCCTAACAAAATATAACTAGGTAAACAAAAAGCTGCTCTGCTTTGTCGTGAGACATCAAGCGGTCGTGCGGTGCCGTGGTCACACTGTGATGCAAGAACTCGTCCTCCACAACTCGTCCGTCAGTGCAATCAACATGCTTGTCCACCTCTATGGGAGGTATCTACTTTACAATCATTCAATCGTTAATGCTCACTTTTTTATTATTTAGCTCTTCTCGAATTCTTACTGTTCCAAAAATGATTTTGGACTAAACGAACTCAGAAAACGAATTATGCTATTTTTGAGGAATGGACTTCTATCAAATTTGTGAGAAATTTGATCAAATCAAATTTGTGAGACCACAACGATCAATGATAATCGCGATAAAAGTAACAACCACGTACTATCAGAAAATTGTCGAAAATACATATTGAAAACCTGATATTTATTTGTGTCTAAGGGTTATGAGATCTTAAAATGTGACGATGATCGGCTGATTCACAGGAACTCTTCTTTCGGAGGATGCCAAGACATATCTTCTATTATCTTCTTCTAGTGATAATAATTTCTTAGTACTTATTTTGTACTACTGTTTGTGAAGGATTCTGATGGAAAGATTCATTACATGTAGTCATTAATTATTCACATTCTACAGTAGAATTCTTACTGTAATTCGTAACACCTTTTAGAATTTGCTGATCGTTTTGAGACAAACATTTTTTCAGTGCTTGATTTCAAATTTCTGAACGTTCAAGATCAAAATTCTGTTTCTTTTAGAATTACTTCATTAGATAAACAATATCTGATAGATTCGATCAATGAGAATGCCCTCGTTTTTCGTGATCTACTAGGAGGTTCTATTTCATTATTCCAGGTTGGAGCTTATAGTAGTTGCTCGGCCAGCTGTGGTGGCGGTACAAGCAGTAGATCTGTGAGATGCGTTCGACCAGTGAGTCGAAATGAAGGCAAGTTCTCGTATCGTCACTGCATTTTAGAACTATTAATATTCAGATTTCCTTTTTCGCACTGCTCAAATCGTTGACTTCAACATCCTCAAGAGGTATTATTAGTGAAAAAATATTTAAAAGTCAAATGATGAATGCATTCCTTCGATCCTTCTTTATCACCTATAGTGAGACACAAGCAAGGCGCTTACTTACGCCGGTATACTTTCTACTTCTAAGTAAAAAAAATGCGTTTGCCGTTATCAAAAAAATTGGTTTTGCTTATAAATCAATTGTAAAATTTATTTTCAATTTCATAGAGACAGATTTGACTTTTTGTCAGTGGCATTTTAACTCGTGCTTAGTATTTAGTGACAGCATGGTGTAGAAGGCATTGATAGGAGGTACTCCTGTGATATGCAAATTTTTCGGCAAACCAACCCTTTAATAGTCTATAAATTAGTGCCAGAGTAATTCAAGAGAAGAAAGACTACTGACATCGGCAAATGATTGGTAATTTCGAGTCATTCTTGGAAAGAACATTTACATTCATTAAAATAAATATTAGCGTTGATCTATGGATGTTGCGGTATGTCCCCATTCATTTGCTCTGAACGTGATATCGTGGAGGTGATGCAAGTTTGGACTATACAGTGACTGGAGTTGACCAATCTTCACCAAATCTTTAGTACTTTATCATACTCAGATTTTTCCGGTACCATTCTACCCACCCTGTAAAGATGACGGGTAAGTTAGCTCTTGGACGGTCGTTAACCTGATTCAAACCTGTCCATCACTACAGCATCTTCACCGCTTTGAAGTCAGGTTTTCCAGATGAAGACTAAAGGATGATTATCACAGAAGAGATTCTTGAGTATTACTCAATGTGAGTATGTTTATTTTTGATAGATTTCAGGTGCTGACACTCACGTAGTCTTACGCGATTTCGAATGTCCACTTCCAAAGCCAAGTGAGAACGAAATTTGTGGAGCAGTTCAATGTCCAGCTAATTGGGTTGTGAGTAGACGTTCATCTACTAAATTATTTTTTTTAGTTCAAAGGTTTTTAGAGCTAATGATTTACCAAAATTTTATCAATCTACTAAACAATTTGTGCATACTGTTTAAAAACACTTGCATCTTCATAAACCCTTAGATTGTTTTTACATATTATTGTTATTTTATTCAGTTTTAAAAGTACTATGACTTTTTCCATACAAAGTGTTTTCCTTCCGTAAATATTATTCTGAAGGGCGCAGTGGCACAGTGGTGAAGGAACCACAGTGACACGCAGACTCGAATCACTTCGCGCCGCCCCAGGCCTACCAAGCCAGCTCGCACGCCATTCCTCCTGGGTCGGTGAATTGGTACCAGAAAAATTTGAGTAAGATAACTAGCACTGACTTCTTGTAGAGTAATGAATTCAAGGCACTTCAATAGACATGCTCGCATTCAACCACTTTACACGATATTGTGTTGAACACGAATGCGTTGGCGCATCCCGCCATAAGAGATTGATCAACACCATCGAGCATATCTTGTTTTATCTCAAATGTTATTCCTAGATGGATTGATGTGGTTTCTTCATGACTACTGCACGCTTGAAGCTTCATGTATGAACGATTTGTTGAAGCGTAAAATTTTCCATTCAAATTTATGCGTGAAACTTTTTTTCTCGTCTGAGCCTCCAAGATTTGCCGTTAACTCAGCATTATTAGCGATGTAAGAACGAAATCATCATAAACTCTCATAGTTGATCGAAAGTACATAGAAATGGCTGAAATTTATTTTTTGTTTTCAATCAATATTTTTTCTATGTTATTACTTTTTGGACGGGGCAATGGATGGAATGTTCGGCGTCGTGTGGTTCCGGAGAGCAGAAACGAAGTGTTGTGTGCGAGGGACGCGATGCGAAGGGCCGAAGGCAACGTCGTCCAGAAAAAGAATGTTCCACTGAGAAGCCTCCAGAGATTCAGATGTGCAGTCTAGGTGAATGATTTGCTTCTTGAGACAACTTCATTCCGATAAAACACGTTCATAAAGTTATGGATAACTTAGCAATAGCTGTTTTTTGTTTGATAAAAACAAAAAGCCTAGAAATATGGCTGGAACATGTTATACATTGGGTATCCCAACATATTGGACACAAGTTAGTGCCTAAGTGAGTTAGAGATTCACTTGTGATGACCGAGTATTGTAGTATCAGTGCTTTATCGAGCTACTTCAAGCGGGTTCAATTCTAATTTATTGACCATGTCAGATTGAGAATTCGCTTGATATACAACCAAAATATTGAATGAATATGAAACTTATTAGTTTCTTTGTAAGATAACAATAAAAGTAATGAGTGCTCAAAGAGTTCTGGTGCTGTTAGTGTTAATCAACAGGAGGAGGAATTGCGTTCTACAATTCAAAACAAATTAATCAGTTTTTCAATATGAAAATTTTCTTCCTTCAACTAAAATTATCTGCTTCTACGGCATAGCTACGGTAATTTTACAAATCTCCCTCAACATTTCCAGATCTGTGTGAGATGTCATCGCTCTTTCTTTAGGTCCATGTGAAAAACCTCAACTTCTAACTAATCGAGTATTCGAACAGAATGCTTCAGAGAAAAAATTGACATTAGGAATTGGTGGTGTGGCAACCCTCTATCAAGGTAAAATTTTGTGACTAATTCAATGATTTGAATCTAATACAATATTAATTCAGGAACTAGTATAAAAATCAAATGTCCTCGTAAGAATTTTGACAAGAAGAAAATTTATTGGACGAAGAATGGAAAACGAATCAGAAATGATGGTAATTTTTCTTTTATAATCTAAATTGATAAAATAGCATAACTACTTTTACAATAGACTAAAATATGTACAATTTCCAAGAAGTAAGCTGTATTAGGGGGCGCAGTGACACTGTGGTGGAGGTACCGCTGTGATATGCACTTCCCGACCAACTCGCGGCCAAAACCCAGGCCTACCAAGCTCGCCATCCCTCCGGGATCGCTAAATTGGTATCAGAGAAATCTGAGTAAAATAACTAGAACTGACTTGATGAAGACTGATAAACTCAAGTCACTGTATAGACCCGGCCTGCACTCAACCCATCTCCACGATATCACGTTAAACACGAATGCGTTGACGCATTCAGCCACAAAGGATCGGTCAACGCAAAAGATCATTTTATCTTATTATGTATTATAGATTTCATCTTATTTTTGAGTTATAAAAGTTTACGAGTAAGGTTGTGCTACAAATGTAAGCTGAATTGAAATCATCCTAAATTAATTTAAGCACACATCAAAGTGTCAGCGAATGGAAATCTACGACTTTTTCATGCTCGTATGGAAGATGCTGGAGTTTATGAGTGTTATACGAATACTCTACAAGGAAACGTTACACTTCGATTTAAATATCGTGAAGATGACAAGGTGATGAAATTGCCTAGTGAAATATGAATATCGATTGATCATCATCACTTCATCAAGAATCCATGAGATCGATCAATCGATACAAAAAAACGTGAACCAAATTTATTTGATTCCTTTCATTCAACGTTGTATTTTTGCTTAACTTAAGAGTATTTAATTTTAGCCTTACCGTGCCGGACTCGCTTCATCCACCGACAAAAACAAATGGATCAGAAAAAATGGATCACTCTCTGAGGTAGGGATGTTTTACATATTGTGCAAAACGTGGTATTCAAAAGATTCCGATCAATAAGTTAGAATTTATTCCCTTCTTCGATTTGTGCTCGATTGCCCTAATGTTAAGAAGATTCGTTCGTATGCCGATTAACAAGGCAGACAAACATTTCGTTCATCTACCTACTCAATTTTTTATTCGAATTGAGGAAAAAAAAACCGTAGACATTTTTTGTTTTGTATTTTTTTTGGCAAAAATACAAATTCGTTCCAAGTCAATCTTGTCCGCCGGTAGCTATGCTGAAGTGGCGAAAGAATTACAAAAGCATCGAGATACTATACAGGCACGCTGGGAAATGGGACATTGGAGTGATTGTAAGCAGAGCACATGCGGTGTGGCTGGATTTCAGGTGACCACCATCTTCTATTACCGACTTTATAATTATTTTATTATTAAGACTTTTAGGCTCGTGAAGTATCGTGCAGTGTAAAAGTAGATGGAGTACGTCGTAGAGGTGATGCTCGAATTTGTACTGCTTTAGCTTCATCACGACCTCCAGAAACCAGACCTTGTCACAAATCGGAATGCCCGAGATGGGAAGCCGGCGAGTGGACCGAGGTATCTATTTTTTGTAAAGATATATGAATTATCACTCTTTTTCTTTAGCCAACAATGTTGGCTGAGCAGAAGCTTTTCTTTTAATACTACTGTAATCATTCTTATCAGATGACCTCCTTTTTTTTCAAAGAAATCGCAACAGTCTTATGGTGTGCTTGACCTCTATTTGGACTCTTGGGCCCCACCTATAGAAGAAATGTAGTGTTCAAATTTCTAAATATTTTCTAGAAAGAATTTTTTCGTCGTTTGTTAACAATATTATCATCTCTCTACATGCAAGCTTAAAAATTTGCAAGAAGAAAATCAGAAATCCGTGTCATCACTGGCGTTGGCATTGTTAGATTTTTAAAATTCAATTACAAGTTTGATTCAGCATAGAATGAAATGATTTAGTGAGTTCAATGCATTGGATTCTCTGCATTTCCTATGCTCATTTTTGCATATTTGATTCAGCGCGATTCACTATTGGTGAATAAAGCTCTAAGTTAAGCAAAAACTCAAAGAATTACGGTAGCCTTCAAGAAAAAGCCTGTTGCTGCTGAAAATTAGTTTGGAGATGAGATTTAAATCTTAAAACAACTTCATGTCATGACACTTCATTCAAAGACCTTATGCAGAAATATTATCATTTAACTATATAATTTATTGATAGAAACTGAAAAGAAAAAAAAATGCTTGTCTTTTCAAAAAAGTCTGAAAATCGTGAAGGAAGAACCGGTTGTAATCGGTAGGATTCAGTGCTCTACAGCTACGTGCGTTCGAAACGCCATCGCAAAGCAACGTCGAGACGTGAAATGCCTAATGCCGAACGGCAAGCAGGTGGACGAGGAGAGTTGTGATAGAACTCAAAGGCCAAAATCCCGTAAAGAATGTGAAAATCGTGAGTATTTCCGATTATGCTTAGTGCTGATAGGTGCTGTTAGTTGGTTTTTTAGTACGATACGTTGAAATTACTTTTCTTACCCTTCTTCAAATCGTAATATGATATAAACAGAATCCAGTTATGTGTTTGTAGATCAGTTGAGGTATTGTTGTTTAAGTGGTAAATCAGAATATTATGGGGATTATGTAAACTATTGGCGTTGTTCAGCGCTGAATTTGCGGTATGTATTGTATTGAATGAGGTAGTATTGAAAAGAAATCAGAGGAAGACTTATTTCTTTTTTTCGTTTATTTTTTGATAAAATTACCAAATATTGGTTTTAAGCATCAAGCAAATACTTATTTCTCTGTGTGCTGCCACACAGAAGCATTCCTCTCCACGTGCGAATCTCAAACATAAATAGTGTGACCTTTAGTAAATCTCATCGCGAATTACGGTATAATAAGTTCATCAGTACGAAAACATCCACAATCATTAATATTTTGTATGGATGATGTGACTTTAATAAAACGATTCGCTCCGCGACAGGGATGACTCGGATCTCAGCGATATGACAAATGAATTATTTTGTTGTGTTCTGTGTGGACCACTACGTTAAGGCTGAGCCTTCAATTATTTGAGCAGAAGCTGCACTGAAGTGCATCACAACTGAGGTTTGATGCCACAGTGGTGGAGGTGCTACGATGATACATTTACCTTAATCAGGCTCACGACCGCTCCACAAACTACCGAACCCGCCATTCTTCCAGAGTCGGTAAATTGGTACCAGAGAAAGTTGGGTAAGACAAACAGTACTAACTTGTTGGCGAATGATTGGAAAAGCAAAAACCATGCATACAATAATTATTGGCTGCAGCTCTACCTTTTGCGATGCATTGAATCGAAATAGGTTGGTCCTGGAAAACTCGACATGTATTAGGTCTGAAATAATGTAATAGACATTGGAAGGGTGGTGAAGATAATGAAAAGTTTCCTGTAAATATTCACACCTTAACCTTCTGCTTATTCTAGGAGAGTGTAAAGCTGAATGGCACGCTTCAGATTGGGGATCGTGTTCATCGAATTGCGGCACAGGTGGTGTGCAAGTAAGTCTTTTTTTTATTTCTTACGAGGCACTATATCGCATGGTTTCTAGCACTCTAGTTCAGGCTAATTTGTAAAGAATCTTTCGAACCTTGACAATCGTAGAAAACATACGTCAACGATTCCAACATACTTATCTACGGACCATTTTTCCTTTTTCCCTTTTTGAACAGTTGTTATTTATTTCTTATTCCTGACATATTTTAGATTTTTATTCAATAAATATTAGAGTATTGACAATAAGATTATCTAATAACATACAGTTGCGTCTTCTTTCCTGCGTATGGACAATCACACGCCTACCAGCCGGTCGTAATTGCGAGGGACGTCGTCCGCCAGCCGCCCGTTCTTGTCCTCATGCTGATTCTCTTCCTCCTTGTCGTCCTACCGCTTTACCTCTACAGCAAGGTGTGTATGATTAAGTGATATCATGAAGTCGTTAGTGGGAAATCTGATAGGTATTTAAAACTATTTCTGTCTAAACATCTATTGTCGAAATCATCTATTACACATATTCAATTTCATTCAACTGTAAAATTTCCATTCAGATGAGTCATGTGAAGATAACTCACGGTACTGCGATATAATTAAAGTGTTTCACTCGTGAGTTATTCTTTTCTTTCAATTCTCATTTGATCATATGAAAATGTGGTAGTGATATTTTAAATCAATTTCTATTTCTCATATCAACGACTAATGGAATGTTAACTTAATTGATTGAGTTTCCGTTTTAGAACATCTTTCTCTTTTCATCATAGGTACTTCTTTCTTTGAAATAAAGTAAATCTAGCTGAATGTAAAACGCACATAACGCGTCATCTGCTGGTGTATTATTGCTGGTTATGAAAAAAAAAAAGAGTGAAACAAAAAGAGTACGAAAAGAGGCTTGTAGTTCATCGAAGAAAAT
>KN716416.1:125625-143821 GCA_000816705.1 Dictyocaulus viviparus | reverse complement strand
TTTTTATAATTTTTTTTTTGCTTTTTCAGCCAGATTGTGGTGATGTGGACTTGAGGAAAACCTCATGTATTGCAATATCGCATATTCACTCATTTAAATTACGTCAACGATGGAGGGTTAATCGGATTTTTTTCTCATTCATCTATTTCTCCTATTGATCTTATTTTTATTTATATTATTAAATTTATTTTGGATTTGATTTTTTTTTGCATATTGTTGTGAAAATGTTTTTATTTACGCCTTTCAGCGATTCTTTTTTACGTTTTTTTCAACAAAAAAATCAATACTTCTCTGTTCAGAGAGCTATCGAATTAATATTGATTTGCAATCGAATAACTCGTACAATTCGAAAGTCAATCGATAAAACGAGTGAAAAAAAGCGTGTCGTCGAACCTCGTTACGATCCAGTAAGTCATCATGACTCAAAACGTCTGTGGACACTCACCAAAACGTTTCCATCATCTTTCTGTACCGATAAAACTAAATAAAAAAATATCTATAATCCACGGCCTCTGCGTCTCTGCCCCTGCTCCTCTGTCCCTCTTTCTTTCCAATTTTTCTCTCGTCCTCTATCATTCTTTATTTTTTATTTTTTTTTATTGGATAATACAGAGGGAGAGCGTTCGAGTTTATTATAATGAGGTAGAAATTGACTATTTTTCTATGAAATGACCTTCATTCCTCAAGTAACTCAAAAAAAGAGAGTTTTAACTATTTTCTGCTAGCTTTTTCCATCATGTTTTACCTCACAGAAATTTGATACGTTTGTTTTTTAAAAGTTAATATGTGTATTTGTAATGGTTTTAAGATAAAATATTACCTATTATAAATTCTAGATAGACGTAAATATTTATTTATACAATTGTTTTGCATTTTTTTTTTTTGAGGATGACATTGTTACTTCATCGATTTTGATCGCATCACAAACCGGTTGTATCCGTGAATTGAATGAACTCAGTTCTATTCGAGGATTTCCAAACCTCATCAATAAGGTAAATCGAACTAGCTATCATTCTATTATTATTTTGTTTTTTTGTGCTGAATAAACAATGAAAGCTCATTATGAAATTCTCAATAGCATTTTTTTTCTTCATAAGAGGAAAAAAAAGTTTGCTTTACGATGAATAAGTGTATTTTTTCAGTACAAAGAAACCGCTGCTCATGTTGCTGCTGGAGCTGGTCAACTGGAAACATTAGGATTTCTGATAATGAAAGGAGCACAACTAAGTTTTGAGGATCAACGAGGTATCTGTGTATATTAAAACAATCTGAGATTAATCCTTCTCCAAATTACGTCATTAAAACTCAGAAGCAAACAAATTCTCTTCTTTTCAAAATGACATTTCGTTCTCTTTAGAATTTCAGTACTTATTCTTGTGGTATTTTTATTTTCTATCAACTATTCATATATTCTACTAACAACGGTGAGGCACATAGCGCAGTAGAAGGAGGTGCAACTGTAATATGTGTGCACGAATCAGAGCATGATCTATTGACTCCATCAGAACACCTCAATCGATAAATTAGTACAATACAAATCCACTAAAGTAGATAGACAGCTTTGACTCATTTAAAATTGCTAACTTCTAGTCCTTATAAGGACTGGACTCAAATTCACTCAACTCAACGAAGTCACGTTGAAGACGAATATGTGATACTCACAGAAAGAATAATGCGAGAATGAAATACAAGCAAATACTGAGAACTTTATTGAGGTTTCATTCTGAGTTCAATCTCTTCTCATCACTTCTGACTAACTCAGCTGAATCAATATAGTTTCATTTAGGCTTAATACCACTTTAATTATCATAAATTTCAACATCATATGATATTTTCTTATTGTATTTTTTCTATTTTACCTTTTCTATTGTTTAGATCTTTTTTTCGCCACCGAATATTTATAAAGGTATTTTTTTAACTCATAAAGAAATGACCGTTTTGTAAGAAGGGAAACTAATGAGATTTGCTTGTATTCTAATTTTGAGTGAAAATTGATTAGAGTTCGAAAGAATTTTGAGGGCAAAAATGAAATACAAAGAAATTTTCCGAAAATGTATCCCTTTTTTTGCTTTTGCTGTAATTGTAAATAGTGACAAACAGTATAAAAACAAAAAAAATAATCTTGTTGCGCTCAAGTCATGCGATTGGTTGGACGGTGATTTCTTTGATCTACACCGTATCCATAAATCCGCTTAAATCTCTCCTATTTTTTCCTCGTATTTTCTCGTTTTTTTTTCGGAAAAAAATCGTCTATATAAATAATTGGTAGTAGGTATATGTGGGTTTATTTATTTCTATATTTTGGTACCCATTAATGCCTCCAAATTTATAAGCATCCTTAAACGATTATCAGCCGGTTTATTCATTAAGTGACGGAGGTGAAGAGGTGAGGAGGGCCACTCTACCGTATCAAATTAGTAGCGATTTATCTTTTCAAGGAATGAAACGAAAAAAAAAAAACGTACTGCTTGTTAAAATGAAAAAAGAAACGAATGAGACGTCGAGTTTCTAATCGAAACAATAATCACAACTATTTTTATTTATTTATTTTTTGATTTTTATATTTTATTTATCTTTATATTTCTTTTCGCAAACACAACAGACTGGACATCTAAAGATGCGGGTTCGAATCTCGCTTGAGTATAATATAATCGATACTATTGATAATCCAATCAACGTGTCTTTGATAGTATTGATTTTTATTTTTATTTATTCAATATTATCGTTGCAATCGATGTCTATGACGTCATTATTCATATATTTATTGTGTATTGATTTATATATTTATTTATATTACTATTGTTTTATTGCTATTAATTCAGTGCAAAAATAATTGAGTTAATTGATTATTCCCAACATTGCATAAACCGTAATCAGTTTTGCACCAAATCAATATTGATAACTTTATCACTTTCGTTAACATTACTTATCACATCATCAATTTTACTTTTATTTCAATATTTTATTTAATAAAAATTCCTTATTGATATTACCATATTATACGATTTTATTCTGTAGAAAAACTTATAATAGTATTACTTTGTAAAAATCAATACTTTAATACAAAAAATTATTCAAATAATACATATATTTGAATAAGAAAAATGTTGGAATATTAAAGAATTCACGTAAAAATACATATATAAATATAAGGCATATTGGTTAAATGAAATGTGTTTCTTTTTACGTCCGTAATATCCTCAATGTGATCTTCTGATCTGCGATCAACTGAGTCAAATTAAGTCAAGTCTTTGTCGATTTGTTGAGTAATAAATGTTTATTTCTGTGTTTTTCTAGTGTAAACATTAACAGATTACTTGATGACGTGTGATTATGTCAAAGCTTATTGTACAGATTACATGCGTATTGATTCGCCTCCATGATTATTGATGGCACTGATCATATCGATTATCGTATCATCAACAACCTGATCTCTTATAGGTGTGGCCACGACAGACTTAATTTGTCTCCCCGTATCCCACTCTGTGCTGTTGCTTCCATTGAAGCATCAATGTGCTCCCTCCATAAAGTGCTTATTTTTGAGGGATTTCAGTTCTGTCATATCATAAGGGGAATGTAGATGTATTTCATAAGTGCTTCATTAGATTTGTTCAGCTTCAGCGTTAAGCTTAATTATGCGGCACTTTGTTCAGCAATCCATTTATGTTTTGTAGTATGATTACATTGCGGATAATGTTTCACTACTCTGAAATGTGTGACCTTAACAGATAAGATATGATAAGCGCCTGTTAATCCCTCTGGGAGGTGATTGAGTCATTTATTGATTGTAATCTACGAAGTATGAGTATGAGTCTAATCTCAACAATGACTCTTGTTAACCAAACTGTATTGTGCGTTACTGCGGTGAGTATTCTTCAAGATTATTCCGAAATCAATTGATATCAATATCAATGCTTTACATAGCTTCGACTGGATCAATTCATTGACTTAAAAGGGATGTAAGGCCTAGTTGGTCCGAATGTGAACTCGAACCGTTTGCTTTCTGCAGCGCTACCTCATACTGCTGCTTCATGTACCCTTGACTGAATGATAATAAACCTCTATCGGATCTAAAGGATGTTGTTTTCTAAACTATGAAAGATAACCTGATTAGGCTTCATCATTTTGTCGATGACCAACTCGATCTTTTTTCGAGATACGCGTTTCCGATGCGATTTTATTTCTGACCTCATTGCTTCGCGAAATGAGTGATCGAGATAAAGCCATTAAGTTTTACAAAATAATTTATACAATACACGAATGTTCATTCTTCCAAGTGTCGCTGACAGTTCACTTCTCATCGGTTAGGGCTGATATCAGTTTATTAACTAAGAAATAACCAACAGCTTAATCCTTTTATAGAAGCTTTTAAAGATTACCACACATGCTATCAATAGGTATCGATTGAAAGACTAATATTATCAATAATACGGATATCAGTGGTTTTTTTTTATACATAATTAATTTAGGTGAAGTTCCACTACATTGGGCAGCTCGGTCCGGTCATGCAAACATAGCCACGTTGTTGATCAACGAACGTGTCGATGTGAACGTCTTGAATACGGTAGATTACTTCTAGAATTTTTCGATAAATCAATAAGGCTGTTTTTCGCTGCCGATTCAAAGTAATTAGGGTTATGCAACGAGTTATTCATTCTCATCACAAAGTCATCGTAATGTCACAAGTGCACATTGATCAATTTTATTGATTATTCAATTGATTTTTACATAGTTTAGAACGCTGAGACGGCATTATTGATCGCTTCACGACATGGACATTCTGATGTTGTCCGTGGGCTTCTAGAACATGGTGCTAACGTGAGCATCAAAAATAAGGTCAGTGGTACTGTCAGATTTCAAACTATCCTCAATATTTATATCCTCACGACGCTGAATGAATCACCACAATCACAAAGCGTGTAACCTCAGACAGTATTTCAACTCGTGATTAATTTATCTGTTATGTCTTAGTAATCCAAGTATTACCTCCGTACCAAGCACTCTTTTTATTAAGATTTCCCTTAGAAAATTTTTGTCCATCCTAATTTAATAAACTCAATTCTCACAATACTCATTGTACTCACTAAAACGAAATGTATTAGATTTATATTAATTATATTTAATACAAAAAAGTACAAATATAAATAATATTTAGTTAAACAGAATATATTTGCTTCGTAAGTACAAATATTTCGCATAAACAAAAGCTATGAATAAAAATCTAAGTAGTAAATAAATAATATTTTATTTGTTATAGTATAAATGTACGCTGCAAATTTTATTTATATATATTTTTTATTAGGAACAAGCCAATAAAAGGAACGCTCATGAAAATCATACTGTAATAAGAGTACTGTAGAAAAAAATTTGATGGTACGAATCGATGAACTGTAGATGATTGAACTCTGAGATATGACTGAAGAATGTCCTCATTGGTTGTGTTGAAGTGTGTAGGTGTTTTCACTCATTCAAGCCGGACTCTTCTAACTCATTTAATTTTCTTCGATGCTCATTTATCATCGGCTCAGTAACGAATGGTCATAAAAAATGATTGTCGTGCATTTGAAATTGCTTTCTTAACATTTCTCATTTTTCTTTCCTTTTTTTTTCGTCGTGGATTTTCCATCGATTTCAAGTCTCAGAAAGAAATAGCGCAACATTATGGATCGAAATATTGTCCTTTTATAACCCCGCAAACGTCCAATATCTGACACTTTTTATTTTCAATGTTAACCCTCAAGGGAGTAATCAAATCAATATAGGGAGTGTGCAATACGAATGTGGATACGAGAAGTTGTATATGAAATCGGAAATGTTATTCGACGAATCGAACAAATCCAATGTATCCTTCGATCGACTATACTTATTTGGTACCTCAACCACTTCTGTTATCACCGTCATCGTCGCTATCGTCGTCGTCGTCGTCACTATCCCTTTTGTAGCCGGCTGCAAACTGCTCATAAGGGCGCAAGCCACGCCCTATTTGTGAAGCCACTCCCCGTTGTTCATTGCCGGCGGACCGATTGGACACGTGCCAGGTCTGCCATATTCATTCCCTCACCTGAGAGCGCACCTTAATTATCGATCGTCGTCATCATCAACATCTGCAAAACAAGTCCATTCTGTACCAGCTGGTTATTGAAACTGCAAAATTTACACTAAATATCGTCGTACGTTGATGATTTCTGATGACAACAACACGTCCACATCATCACGTGACCATCATTATCAAACAACACTGAAAACGAACACATTCGATATCAACGTCGATGAAGACGATCTTACTGTGACAAAAAACGCCGCCGACAATAGCAAACAGTCAAGTTTCAGTCGATTATCAGACGACGAAAACGATTCGTCATCATCGAATAGTGTCAACGTTGACGTCGATGCCGATGACAACGTGGACGATAGCGACGACGAAGACGAAAACGAGAATCATCAGAACTCGTCTTGCACATATTCATTTCATGGAGTATTACCTGGTTCGGTTATTGCCACCTATCTATCCGACCCAATAGCAAATCCAGCTGCTCAATCACTTTATACTATGTCGTCGGCTGAACGATCGGGTTCATACTATTCGAATGATTCCGTAACATCTCGTCCACTACGCGCTATCAATCAATTGCCAACAAATCGTTATCAACAGCCATCACGTTTAATCGATGAAAAACCATTAAATTGCTATTCATCCACCACACCAACAACCAGCACATTTATCTCAATCGTGAACGATATCGAATCAACTACGCTTACAAACTCCATGTGTTGTACGGTGAGTGTCGTATCGATCGAATCAAAAATCGACTTGTTTTTTTTTGTTGTTCTACACTTCAGAATGATGAATTACGTAATTGATAAAATATTTCTATATATTTAGTATTTCATAAACTGAAGAGGAAAAAAATGAGAGCTCAACAAATTGTTATTCATCGACTTTTTTCCTCTACTCATGGAACATTCTAGATTAATTTATATACCTTAGATGTTTGAGGTATGTTAGAATAGCATGATATAATCTTTGAGGTGAGAGAAAAAATCAAAAAATCTCATGAAAAATCAATGAGCGCCTGTTATCGATCTATTCCTCAAGACGTCATAGTAGCTTTCCTCAAACACTAAGCCCTGTTTCTATGGTGAACACTTCGAAGCGGAGGCTTTATGGTGAATTTACAGATTTCTACTGAAATTATTACACACATAAGTATCTAACGAATTGATAAGGACATAACGGCGAACCTCACTCATTATTTCCAAACATTACCGTCATGAGTCACATGGTTAACGTCGTTTAATGAAACTGAGTGGAGGAAGTTTAATAGGAGGACATTATGACAAGAGAAAAAATTCTATTCGCGAGTTACATTAGATCCTCATTTATGGGATTTTGACGTCATTGGATAATTTTTTCATGTACGCAATTACAGACTTTTATTGTATAATCGTCCGACATATTTCATCACTTTCGTTAACGTTTGTATTCAAAAGAGGACGGTTTGCTTTTTTTCCCTTATTTTCCAATAATAACGAAAAGCACCCGTCGTGTTGTCATCGACGCTTACGATCGATTCACGATGAGGAGTGGTTTGGACGAGTTTATCTGCTTCCAACCACACACACATCACTTATAAGTGTGTACTGTAGAGCAGAGAAAGTATATGAACATC
Source organism: Dictyocaulus viviparus (assembly GCA_000816705.1). Taxonomy (NCBI): domain Eukaryota; kingdom Metazoa; phylum Nematoda; class Chromadorea; order Rhabditida; family Metastrongylidae; genus Dictyocaulus; species Dictyocaulus viviparus. The sequence continues at coordinate 136,151 of KN716416.1, read as the reverse complement.
ATCAAGCGAAGTTTTCAGTCATGTTCGGTTATGAATAATTGAGGCGAATGAGGTCGATATTCGCACATGACATATACCAAATTATTCGGCAATTTTCATGCATAGTCTATATCGGATAATTTTCCTGGAAAGCTGAAAGAACTAAAGGAAAATTAGCATACAACTATTATATTCGAAAATTTCTCCCTCTTTTTCACTCATTCTGGCCTAGTCATTGATATTATTAAATTATCATTTCAAATTTTTTGTATGAAATCAGATTTTGATTATTCATTTGTTTTAAAGTGGTTATTGATTTTTGCTGTGGATTTAAAAGTGTGATTTTTTTGTTTGATTTTTTAATGTTTATTTATTACTAGATTTTTTTCTAAAATAATTTCTTCGTGTAAAAAAACTGAAAAAACTCTTCTTAGTCAACTTTACTTAATTCAGTGTTATTTTTATTTTTTGAATTTTTAGATTTATTATAAATATATTTATTGTTTATATGTATTTATTATATATTGTTTATCAATGAAAAAACTACTACGTAAATTCATCAAACGATTATCTTTTTTTTTACTATTATTATTACTTTTTTTCGACTACAATCCACCGATTTACGAATCTGTACGTGACCGGTTTTTTGTAGTAACCAGATATTTCATAGATATCGATTGATATCTTCTTCAATGATAACGATAGTTTTTGATAGTAGTGATAAACGAGGATGGATATGATGAGGATGAAACACTGAACTGAAAATGTTAATTTTTTTGTTTTTTATTTCTTTTTTAAGGAAGTAGTCATACTGAAATAAATTACTGTCGACATAAAATATTTTCATTTATTGAATAGACGTTTTTGTTTGTCTTAGTAGTCTTGTTTACTATAATATCGATCGGTTTATATCCCAAAACTGTCGTAATAAGTTGGTGCGAATATTATTGCGGAATTTCGTCACCCATAATAATGCATATACCGCAATCATTTTTGCTCTAACCCAATATTTACGGATTTAATGTGTAAATAAAATCGTATTCTTTGAATTAACTCAGCCTCGACATGTTTACGACAAACACACCGGCTATAAACACTATTTGTTTAATGAGACAGCTGTTTAATTCGCTTCGACTTCATGTGATATGAAATAAATATCGATCGATTATGACCATTCAACACAAAATATCGATTTTTATTAGATCAAAAGTATAGACGTTACGTAGCAGCAGTTTTCTTTGCACTCTTTTCTTCTTATTTCTATCATTTTTTTCCAAATAGATTTTGAGGGTAAAAAAGAACACGTTTTGCTATGCACATTTTTTATTCTCTTATTTTAGGAATAAAAAAAACTTATGTGCTCTCCACTGAGGTACTCCCTTCGTTTGATTTTTACTTATTTAAAAAAAAATAAAATATCAATAAGGTTTCTGTAATTTTTCTCTTACTGAGTTTTTTTAGTAGTCTTTGTTCAATTTCTTACAAGAAAAGAAGTTTCGAGCAAGGTTGTAATCCCTCATTGTAACTCTTCGTTTTCAAAACAGTTTAACTTAACTCTTTTAATATAACGTATAAAATGTTTTTTTCATATTTCGATAGTTTCTAATGATCATAATGAAAAAGAGTTCTAAATTTAATTTACGGAAGGAAAAAAAAACTATTTCAGGATGAAGAGACGGCTTTACATTGTGCAGCTTCACGAGGTCATATTGAGTGTGTACAAAATCTTTTGGATGCCGGATCATCTGTCGACGAACTCGACAGTGTAAGTTTTTTCTGTTCTTGTTTCCCATAAGTTCATCTAAATTCTTTAATTTTTCATCATTCCCTTTGTTTTCTTGCCTCTTTTCCTCTTCTTCTTTCTTTTCCTATTCTTCGCGTTCCGAGTATTCATATTCTGTTGCCTCTTCCACTTCCACTACAATACCGTATATTTAAAAAATTTGTGTTCTGTTATGTTTCATTCATCTTTAAGTGTTTCATACTTGAAAGAAACCAGTTTTGTGCTCATTTTTATCACATGTTGTTGAGTTAGTCAAAACTCGAAGCCTCGATCGGGACTCAAAATAGAATCGCGTGAATTTCTACTATGTGTTGTGTAACTGAACTGATCGATCAAGTTGTTATTGGATGGCTACTTAACGTTTCGTCAATCTAGGATAGAAATACAAGTTCCAGCTCCACCTGAGACTCCGAGTTTTGTGACTCACCTAACAGCGTAAACTATCAATATCACACTATAATAGTTGATAGAAAATAAAATAATTACCATAAAAGTTATGTTAACTCATTTGAATTCCTTGCAATATGCTATGAATAATAATGACTTTTACTTTTCCCTCCCTCTTATATGAGTACTTTTTGTTGAGGTATTCGATTTTCAGCATCATCGTACCGCATTGATTTGTGCTCTTGAAAATGGTCATCTGGATATCGCACTACTACTGATCCATAAAGGATGTAAAATAAATGAAGCTGACGATGTACGAATATATGCGATTTTTTTCACTCAATTTCGCTTAATTATATATCAAATAGAATGTATGATGGAAAGCTGAAGCTGAAAAGCAGTAATCAGCATACGCATTGATTTTTCTAACAAAAAAGAAATTAATTATTCTTTAGATAACATTTTTATGTAATACTCAGTTGAATCAAATAAGTAGAAAAAATTTATTAACAACTCTTCCCTCGAAAAACGTTAGTGTTAAAAATGTTACCAATCGATATGGCATAGCTAATCGATATTCGATTATTAAACGTGAACAGCTTGTATCAATAATAGTATTAATGTTATATATCTACTTAATTATTTAATAAAGGAGTCTGTTTGTAGTACGGTAACTCACCGCTTCATGTGGCTGCTCATCATGGTTTACTCAGTGCTGTCCAAACACTTTGTCATTGTGGTGCTGATGTTGATCAGATTAACGAGGTACGGTAGTTTTAATTAATTTGTAAATTGTAAACATCAAATTATGAAACACGGTTGAAACGTTGGAAATTGTAAAAAGAATACACAGAAACTTTAAGGCCCAGAGATCGAAAACGGAAAGATAACTGAGGTGATACGGTACCTGTTGTTTGAACTAGGATGCAATCATATAATTCTGATTTTTCAGGATTCCTTCACGGCACTTCATTTAGCAGCTAAAGAAGGTTTTCTGGATATCGTAAGAGTTTTGTGCTTATCACGATCGAATGTTTTGAAGAAAACCAAGGTGAGTAATATGCTCGAAACTGACCTCAATATAATCATTCTTCGATGAAAGTTAGCATATTGATCGAAGAAATCGATGCTTCTGAGCATAAGAACTATCAAAGCTGAATTTGAATGGAAATTCTTTTTTGTTAAGGATGGCCTTACCGCAGAAATTCTTGCACTGGCTTCTGAACATACTCATGTAGCATCGCTGTTGGCTAAATTGAAAGCGGTAAGACTTTTTCTTTTCTTCTGGAAATTTTTTCTCGAATATTGATTTTTTTCCGGATTTCTACAATTGTTATATTTATGTGCTAAGTATATTCGCTTTTGTTTGAAAACTTTATGAAATTCTATAGAAAATAGAGTCTATATTTCATTTTCGTGCATTTGATCTACTGAATCTCTCTTAATGCTGAATTCCCTGAGGACTTATCTTTAAGTCAAATGTTCATCGTAACGCACTTCACCTCAATCTCATTTACATTGCACTTGTATGCTCTGGAACGTCGTCCTAATTGAGCTATTCTAAATAAATATAAAATACATATTCTTTAAATAAATTTGTTACATTTCAAATCAATAAATTTAGGAGAACGTACGAGAAACGCTTATTGATCAATTGTGTCCTTTAAATATTCCATTACGACGAATTAAATTGAAATTATTCGGACATTCACAAACGGGAAAAACAAGACTGATTCAATCGTTACATTCAACACGTGGAATCACATCCACCATTATTGGTAAACAACAAGTTTTTTCTTTTGTTTATGTTTAATGAGAGATAAACATGTGGTGTGGTTTCCAATTGAACACAAAGAATGATAGGCGGCGGACGTAGTTGATTAGTTGTTGTCTCACTAAGGAATTATCAATACGAAATTCTTCAATCAATAATAGTTTTAGTTAATGAGATTACTGGCATGGAATAAAGAATGTACATAAACAATAAATTCATTAAATCGCAATGTCATTAAATCAGCGTTGATCACTCCATGAGAGAAGCGTCGCGCACTTATTCTCAGCGTAATATCGTTCCCTCTTTTCACGATCCCTCTCTATACAATAAATCGAGTTCAGTAATCTCTACCAAATCGTCGCCAACCCGAAGGGATGATAGGGGTTTTGTTGGGTTTTAGGCAAAAACAAATCATCACCTGCTTACGAATGCGGCACCTTCTATCACTGTGGTACCAATTGAAACCGTACACTATACAAATTTCTTTTTATTTGCTTAGTGGTAGATTAAAATCGTCCAAAATGTTTTTTGTTTGACTTTTTGTTTATAAACAAATAAATCTTTTTAGATGCTGTTTCTCGCCGTATTTCTGAACATTACAGCCCTACCAATACAATGAATAGAGGTAGAATCTTTTTTCATTCTCTGTTTCTTTCTCCTATCAAAAAAGTGAGGAAAAAACCTCATTGCACGGAGAATGACAACGGTTTGAAAGATAAAACTCAAAAAATTATCGTTCTAATACGGTTTATTCTTTGATCAAGTAATCTCATCAGTAATTGATTACATAGGCAAAATTTTGCTTGATAACATTGATATTGTTAGCTGGAATATATCTCTTTTGAAGAGGGAAAGGGGAGGTGTTAATTCAGTAAAGATCATTATTGACCTTGCAGTATTATTCGGCAAGAGGATTTACAATTTATATCACCACGGTGCTGAGTTAATCAGAAAACTCGGAGGCTCAGGTGGGACAAGAACCCGCATCTCCGAGACTCTATTGGATAAATGAAGACAAGTGTGACAACGATGAAAGTAAAAATGCAATGATTACAGATGATGGGATTCATTCCGGACAGGGTTCGTCATTCTCATCAGAGTCAAACAATAATACATCAGAACAGTACGTTCAACTAGTACAGTATCCCGCCCATCCAGCTTATACTCGGGGTATTGACGTGCAGAATATCAACGCTTCTGGTGAGAGTACTTCTTTTTTAGTCAAAGCTTTTCGTTTGAAAAAATAGTATACGAGGCGAATTGAGACTGGACAATAGTCCATCGAAAGTTACCGTATTCCAGTGAGGGATCCTAGTTTTTCTATTTTTCTAGATAAAGGACTTTCCATTCTTATTACTACAAAATCGAATGCTTATTTGGAAGTCCTACCTCACTAGACTATACTAAGTATTAAAAATGCAATCTCATTTGTATCTTGTCTAGTGTATAAGTCATATAATCAGAATAAAATATACTCAATGATTACGGTAATTTGTTTAGGTTGTGGTGAATTCTCAGTTTGGGAATTCGGCGGTTACGAATCATATCATATGGCTTATGATCACTTTGTTGGTAATACTGATTGCATTCATGTGATATTGTTTCGTGCTTGTGACAGTACTGAGGAACAATACAAGCAAGTATTGTATTGGATGAATTTCCTCAAAGGACGAGTTACACCAACAGAACCAATCGGTAAGCATCATTCTGATTCTGATTACTACAGTAAAATAATGATTTGTATTAAATGATGATAAATAAGCTCTAATATCAGAAATTTACCAGAGTAAAAATGATCAAGCTAAAATACATGTAATTGTTGAATACTTCTTAGTTTCTTTTCAGGTCATTGCGGAATAATTTCACGACGATCAAAAGTGGTCGTAGTTGGAACCCATGCCAGTACAACTCTCTTTCCAACAAAAAATGCCGACGGTAAGTATTTATATTGAGGGAAAATTATTTTCTTTACTCCATTAAAAGTAATTTGATATACTTTTCGCTGTTTTAGGGGATGATGTAATATGATCCTTCTCATGTAATACAAAGATCGCTTCCACTTACAAGTAGAGATTTATTGGTTAAAGAACAAAGGTCATAACCTCTTCTTTTGTAATGAGGTCGTTCATCCTCTGACATTCCACCTTTGTGGTCTTCTTTTATCAATCAATCGCAACTTCCTTCCATTACATTTCTAATTTTGAGGGACGTCATAATCAGACATGACGTCTTTATTTCACTCGTGGGATTGCTGTAGATTGGATTTTGATTTATGTTGTGAATGTTTTGAATTCTTGATGGTTCTTGTTATCGTTTTCTGGATTATTGATTGAAAAGTAGAGCAGAAATGGAAGACGCTAATATGATTGGAAATTACTCAATCAATATTATCCAAATATGTTTATAAGTGATTTTACTGCTTTTTCATTTTTTTTTCCAAACGATTACTAATTTTCAATCTCAATTTCTTTTTCGGACGGATTAAAAAACGAATTGTTTAGGTGAATACGAGTCATCAGATACAGAAGCGATGTTGAAAACTGTACGTCTACGTTTCGAGACTCATTTTGATATTTACGATAAACTCATACTACTCGACTCAACGAATCCATCATGTGCAGGAATGAAAGCCTTGAAATGTTACCTCAAAGAGACCAGAAACACCATCTTATCTGTTAGTTGACTTTGTACATATTCATATCGTTGATCTTCTACAGAGATGATATGTTCGTTTTGCTTATGATGACGAAAACAACTAAAAGATACTGGAGGGCTACATAACTAATTGACTGGATGAATAAATCGTCCGTTTTTCGTTGGAGTACAGTATGATTTCAGCGATTACAAAAACCGATTGGACTTTTGGATGCAACGATGCCGTTCTTACAGTCGTTACGAAAGCAGTATGCAAATTTCCCAGTAGTTTCTTGGCCAACATTTGCCTCAATTGTACGAACTGATATCAATCCATTAACTGGTGAACCACATTGTCGTCAACTTATACAACAATTACAACTTATAGGAGAAGTATGTTGAAAGGATATTCATAACGACTATCAATTATTAATCCACCTCAAAACCCCTTACAAATATTGATTATTTATAGGTGGTCTATCTTCGTGATGAAGCTGCTGAAATGGACTATGTAGTACTAAATCCAGAATGGCTTGGTACACATATTATTGGACAGTTACTCAGCGCTGAATTTCTTTCTAGATGCAGGTAGAACATTAAAGAATTGCACCAATTTTTCCAAGAGTAACAGGGTTATTAAGTCATTTAGAAATTTCGTATTGACCAATGAATATCGTAGGTCAAGTCATTCCATCAGATAACTTGTCTTATGAATTTGATAATTACCGTTTATTTGACGGTATTATACATATATTTTTTGTTTACACATAATCTGAACGTCATGCAAACAGCTATCAGTTACAGTAACCTGTTGCGAGTAAACAAAATCATTGGTATTGGCGGCTTCAAACAAAATGTATTAAGAGCGTTGGTCAAAAAATTACGAAACAGTTTACGTCCTATGTGGATACGATTCATGTTTCTGTAACTTGGTTACTGTAATAGTAACAGTGCCTCTAAATATTTTATTTCCAGAATCAATGGAATCTATTCACTTGAGCATTTCGCACCAATTTTCCCGGAAATTCCGGAACCAACCGATTTACTACGAATGTTAAACGTGCTCCAATTATGCGCCCCAGCTGAACCGGATTCGGAGGAATCATTTGAATTTCCAGCTTTTATATTAATCAGTGAGCCACCTGATGTATGGGTCCGTAATAAATCGACATACGTCTACGGAGGTTAGGAAGATGATATGAATCCACTAAAATTTTTGAAATTTAATTCACAAATCTTAATATTTCATGACAAGTTTAAAACTGGTATGATACGAGTTAGAGCTCCGTGATTTTTTCCGTTCCCTGATTTTGTGATCAACTCTGGAACGATTTATATAAAGAGTACCGTTGTAATTGTTTAGAGTCAAATGACCACAATTCAATTGAAAAATAGTCGGCTTACAAAACGTAATAGTCATGATTACAAGCATTCTGTAGGAGTGCGCGTACACCCGATGCGAGGTATGGAACGTTCACTTCAGAGCACCTTTCCAAGAATTCAAGTCGCTCTACGGCGTAGCATGCACGATTTTCAGGTATTCGTATGTATTGGTTATGTAAATTTTGCATGTATTGACCGAAGAGGTCACGCAATAATTGTTGTGCTTCGTGTCAGGATCCAATGGACGCTGATTTGATCCAATGGGAAGGTTGCAGTAAAATGTCTTCTGGTCAGATGGAAGCACTAGTAAGAATTCGTGGGGATGCTGTTGAGGTAATAATCATTGCTCCGATTCTCATATATCTTAATCCTGCAAAATCCAACACGTCTATCCATCCATCACTACTTCTATTCCTCTGTATCAAGTCAAGAATAAGCATTGAATTTAATGAATTTAATAAGCCTAATCATCTCACCATACGTACCACTTATTTCAAGGTACAAGTTCGTGGTCCTGCTGAACGAGCCACATCATGTTTCTACTTTCTCGAAGATGTTGTAAATTTAGTCGAACAAACAGCCAGTGAAGTTGCACCTGGCATTGGACTTGAACGGCATTTTCTTAGTCCAAAGTCTCTGCAGGTCTTTTTTTGTATAACTTATACCTTCTCAATGTTTGGTTTTATTCAATAAAATACTCTATATTTTGAATAATCCATTGGCTTTTGTTCTGAATCATGAATCAAACGACTCCATTGCAATATTTTAGGAACACCATAAAAATCCAGCTTCATTCCCACCTGAGGCAATGATGGCAATGCAACAACAAGAATCACTTTCAGTTAAAGGAACACATGATGAAGAAGAACTGTTCACAGGTGATTTCCCTTTATTTTCAAGTTCTTTAAATCATTTATCATATCATATCAAAAATAATGAATTTACTCTCCGGTCATTGACTGTTGGAAAATATTGTACTCGAGTTTGATATTTCTTATGAGTCATAATTATGGTACATAGAGTACTATTTCTAGACGTGGTATGCTTTGGTTCTCGAGAGGTTGCTCGACTTCTGACATTAGGGATCGATGTGGGTGTAGCGGACCTATCTATTACTACACGATGTGAATTGGCTGCACTACTTGACCCTCCAGACGCAATGGGCAGAGACTGGTCAATACTTGCCGTTAAATTGAATTTGACTGACCAAGTTCCTGAGGTTCGTGTAGTTTTCACGATTATATGTAGATGAATTGAAACTTTTATTGCTCACGATACAAAGAACAATCAACTGATCTATTGCACATTTTGAAAAGTCTATTAAGGTTGACTCTACTGGTCAATCCTTATCGAGAACCGACCAGTTACTTGCCGAGTGGGCTATTCAACAACCGGAACACGCCACTGTTGGACGTTTATGCGAAATTCTCGCCGAACTTGGACGATCAGATGCTAGGGACACCCTCTATCGTACCGTACCATTGTATCTTTTCGCACCACTTGAGGACACAGTACACCCGGCCGATTGCGGCGATTCGGGAGTGGTGTCGTCTTGTCACTCGACTAGTAATCCAAGAACGAACTCTATAGCATGATAAAGAACTCCTGTGATAGGAATGATAATTTACGGGTCGATATTTTCGCATCAATTTCTCCAGATATTCGAAAGTCTTTCTAACCTCAAAATGTAGTAATGCTAAAGTCCGATACAATTTTCTCTCGTAAACTCACCAAATCACGCAGTTCTAAGTGCGTCTTGAGCAACCAATCTCTTGTGTGGTTTGGAAGGTCAAAATTTATTTGCTGTACAATTCTTGACAATTATGGAGTGCTTGGTCTGAGCTTATCGCTGTTTAGCGGGTTATTGCATAATCCTTAGTGAAATCTTTTTCACTATTATGATTATTTATTGCTTATGTCTTCGATTCGATTCAATTACTCCTATAGTTGATACCCTTGCTTAACCAATAATTCAATCATATACGTGTTTATGATAATCTTGTGATAACAATTGAATCCAGTCAAAGTTTAATGCTAATAGAATAATATTGTATGTATTTCACCGTCATGCATTGAATAGATCAGGACCAGTCCTATCAATAAATATTAGATTGCAAACTTACACATTTCTTATGTTAATCAATTCCACTTAATCGTCCTTTGAGAGGAAATGAGGAACTTGAGCAATCACTTTGTCGGTGAGGACTTTCAGTGGCTGATCGATAACGTCTTCAAGCGAAGTGATATTGAGAGGAGTATGTAGTAGTTCATCAATAGATTTTGTACTACGCCTGTTATAATCAGTGATAACTCGTTGCAAGGCACGAAATCTTCGCATCTGGGAAATGTCAACAACAATAATAATCATGCAACCAGAAAAATTTTTTCTATACTATTTAAGCAGGAAAGAGTTGCAATGTAACAAACCTGCTTTTGCGTATCCGTTCTTGCTTTTATCGCATCACAAAGTTTGTCCAACTGCAATACCGGAAACCATTTAATTATAGGAGCTTCTCGAAGAAAAATAATATGTAAATATATCAACGAGATCAAATAATATTATATATTTATAAGGCACAAGGGAAT
>KN716416.1:115208-125227 GCA_000816705.1 Dictyocaulus viviparus | reverse complement strand
TTCCATATATATATATATATATATATATATATATATATATATATGGAAAACATTCCACCTCCCTGTGGGATGCACCGTCCAAAAATTTGTTCTCGTCACGAGTTCAAAGGTCAAAAAAACAAAATTCATTTCAGTGACTGCAAAATCAAACCCAAGTACTGTCCTTGGTAACTATGCAGCACTTTCTAGGTTTTCGTTACTTTCTACCATATATCAATATCCTGTCCAATTAAACCCATAGTTGTTAGTCAATTCCACAATGGACATAAAACATAAGAAAAAACAGGCGGTACCCATAAGAGAAGGTTCAAATGACCAACATCCTAGGAAAGACATTGGCAATCAGACCAATTTAAAAAAAGTATGCAACACTCTCACTAATTCAACCCCAAGTTGGAATGACCAATCAATTTGACGCAAGTAAAAATCTATGCTCTTACCGCTTCATTGCTAATACAGCTATTTTCTGAATTGAAAATTTTTTCCTCCTCTTGAAGGCAATCTTCCATCTCATCCAATGCATCATCAAGACGCCCTAGAAACAAAAACCGTTCACTATGGAGATCAAATTTCAATTTTTTGAATAACACTATGTTTTGACCTTCAATAGTCAAAGTCCTAATGACCAAACTGCGCTTTATTATTGGAGGAGACATGGTGACATACGATAACATACGATGTGCTTCTTGCACCTTATTCTGGAACAGTTTTATTGAGCCGGTAGTAAAAAAGATCATCTGCTACATTAACAAATCCTTTTCATTTATCACATAAACTTGACTAATACTTCGTTCACTCAACTCAGTACCATAACCCCTGATTTTTTTTGTGGTGTTGCAATCAACTGCTCAAGACCACAATTATCGATTAGGACAATAAAAAAATGATCGGATCTTAGTAGCTTTCTATAATAAAAATCTGCACGATGCCATCTAGAGTAAACGAGAAGCGAGATGAAGGCCATTTCGGTAAACATAATTACAACCATATTATGGTGTTAAACTAAGACGATCATTAAAAGCGTTCAAATGAGTTCTATTCCAACTAACTATCAGCAGAAAACGTGTACATTTCAAAGCTTTTACTGAAATCACATAATGCAAGCGAGAGGATATAAATTATCCACGTCGCTCGGTCGATACACCTATTTGATGTTTAAGCCACGCGTTCGTTTAAGGTGAAAAGTAAACATGCTCAACAAAAAAACTAGTTATAGAAAAATAGAATCAGCAACAAATTGACACACATAAAAGATCGTTATGAATATACCAAAAAAAGCGCTATAAATTCAATAGTTTAAAACGCTCCAATTCTGTCCACAAGTACTAGGTTCGGAAAAGAATTGCAGAGCATATGAACATACGAGTTTTAGCGCCAGTGCAACAGCAAAAGCAGCAGACCTACTGGTAGCTTCGTTCTTGTTCTTTTGCTTAGTTACAATCTTCACCAATTTTCGAAAACCACTTCCAGTTCCCTAAAATATAATCCTTACCAACTGATCATATTACAAATGATTAAAAATCCAACCTTCTTATAAAAAGCAGCAGCTAGTTCGCATTCTCTACTTTCCTCTTTTGTGGTCCTTTGAAGCTTCCCATATATTTTCACCACTTCATTTTCTTTTGCTTTAATCACAGATGAGCCTTCAGTCCGTACTCCAATCAATAATAACCGCTGTAGCATTCTAATAAGATATCGTCACCTTCGTATTTAATGCAACTGCAAGAGGAATACAGATGCGTCATGCAATCTCATACGAAAATGATAGAAATTGTAACAAATATTTATTACAAAAAACAACAAGCATCTTCAATACTCTCCACGAGCTAATTGGCGTCTCTGCTTTCGCTTTGACTCCTTTTTAGTTCTAGGAATGTCATCCGATGGTTTTGAAACGACATCCTCCTTCTCAGTAAGAATTACCTCTATATGGCATGGAGAAGACATGTAAGCTGAAGACGTCAATTTATAATATCAGGCCATGTTAAGCATAAGGACGCTAAATAATGGAAGGCATTAGAAAAATGATTTTTCATTTCGAAGCAATTTTTTGAATCATTGTACATGATCCACAGTATAATTTAAGATTCGACAAAACAAAGACATCATCTCCCAAAACCGTACAGAATTGAGATAGACTACTACACTCTTTCGAAGTTTAACTTCCATGACCAGAAGAAATAAACTTTATTAACACTATTATATTTCACAAACTATCCAGCTCACCAAACCACACAAGATTCTGTGAAATCGTTCAACAACCTTTCGACTCCAACTGCATTGGCAAATAACATAGTAATGTATATCGCTATTCATCAACCGATGAAACAGATAAAAACACGTTTACTGTGTCCTATAATCAGCCGGAAAATTTACCTGTAGCAAAATATCAGATCTAGCGGTAAGTTTCTTTCCGTTTCTCGTTTCTATGACAATATTTTTTGGCGCATGTTCGGTTCCCCATTTTCATTCTTCAATTTATACATCATATTAAGCGTGAGGCGACTCTATTCTGGCTGCTAATAAAATCCATTTACGCCCTTGCATTTCAAACAGAGTTCAACAATGGAAAATGTTACATCAACATGTCGTAGTTTATTGTGATGGTACAGTTTCTGAAAGTACATGCAGAAGATGGTTCAAAAATCTAACAAGTGATTTTGAGGATGACCATGTTTGGTCGACGATGATTAATGCTCAAATAGGATTCTTTTCTGATATCAGAAATCGAAGAAAGGCCTTTCCAGCAGACCTTTTCAACCATGTTCGGAAAATTGAGTTAGCATAGAAATATTCATACAGTGTCACATAAACCATGTCAAAAGAATTCGGATGATGGAGACGCCAATCATATGCACATCTCTGCTTGCTTGGAATAAAATCCAGTTCTTTTTAAACTAAATGAAATGAAAGGTGGATTACTTGCAGAAAAGGGGCATATTGTAAAACCAAAATGAAAAAGGGAATATTGTAAAACCAAAATGCCTAGTCCTTTTGACCGAATTTAACTCTTGATGAAAGAATATTGTGTGCATGATGGGACAATCGAGGCCTAATATATTATAAACTTTCAAAACCGATCAAAAAGATCAATTCGGAAACTATCATTAGAAACTGAATAAATTGAAGACAGCAGACCAAAAAAAGAAGGCAGTGATTTCAACAGGAAGCACGTCACACTATATTATGATAATATCATGCCACATACTGCTTTAAGAACTTACTTATGGTTAGTTGAATGACCCATCGTCATGCGTAGTGTGGACTCCAGCAATCTTCCATTTCTTTCTAACTCGCGCGATCGTCGTCTATGGTGGTTTTTTGCCTACATGGCGACCAAGTCGACAGCAGTATCGCCATGCTTTGGGAACTATTCAAAAAATTGCAGAACTTGGCTGGGATATTCTGTCCTATTCACCATATTACGCAGACTTAGTACCTTCACTTGTTCTTGGGCTTACGAATTTTATTGAAGGACGAAACAAATTCAGGGATGAAAAAGATATCAGACAAGCACTGGTTCAATTTGATGTACAAAAAGCATGAAACATTTCTTAAAAATCGGACGCGCTGGCAAGGAGATAATAATAGTAGTTACAATTACTCCCAGATCGTTTATTGTTTCAACATGCCTAGAAAGTGTTCTTAGGATTTTCAATTCGATATGAAAGCTAGCAAGAATCGCCTCGGCTTTGATGAAACAAAGTATTGACTATGGTTAATCTACAAAGCAAACGGAATTCTGCAACGGCTTTCTGGAAGGTCCACAACTAAGTGGTAGCTTGTTACGAATAAGTTACACGCAGAAATCATACTCGGTAGTCAATTTAATTTCATTTTAGATGGATAACTTAGTATTTAATATCAGATTAAAAAGGAACTAGGATGATTAACTACCAAAATTTAATTTGGCAAAAAAAAACAGTACCATTCCCGAAGAAGCAGAGATGATGATGAACGAATCAAACAAAGTTGAGAGAAGAGTATAAACAGAAAACAATATGAAATGTGAGTTGAAATAGGCAGACCTTCATTGGCTACGTTTAGTCATCCAAGAGAATTTCATACCTCAAACTATGCGATCGTTCTGACTTGACGGTTTCCCCGCATTCCGATGCTTCTCAGTAGTAAGCTGATACAACCATCATAACATATATTTAAAAGAAGCTAAAATTCGAAGCACGGACTTCCAACATATATCGCAATCTCATTCCCGAAAGATTAAGCAACACGTGTTAAATAATAATATATAAACGGACTGTTCATTTAATGCGAAAAGAGAAGAACAAATAAAATGAAACAGTTTTAGAAAAAAACCTAGTAATTTCCTTATGGGTGACCGCCTAGAAGATGTGCGGATGTGTTAGTGAACAACATAAAAAGTCTACATCTCTGAACGAATGCTTTAAACCCGAATGGTATATGATTCAACAAAATATTCAAGTAATAGCGATATATCTAGTTGTCGGTATGATGTGTGAAAGATATATAAAGAGTCGAAGGAAGCAAGATATTGCATCACAACAGCATTTGCTCCAGAACATTTCTTAAGATAAAGGGTAACCTATGATTTTAATAGTACGAGTTCCCTCATCTGAACTGTCAACTTCAATCGACTTCAAGACTATAGCCAAAAAAAAGTCATTGCAATGTTCTATTGAATGATAGTGCAAAAGATAAGGTTTCAACAGAGATGTAACAAAAACGTATACGAAAATTTTAGAAGTTGAAGGATCGAAGGTAAAAGTAGTAGAATTCAACTTACGATTAATGCGTCCATGAGCACGATACGTCCTCCGACGCATCTTAGCAGCTCGCTGTACAACGATATGGTCGACGACGAGATGATCTACATCCAAACCTTTATATTCAGCGTTGCTTTCAGCATTTCTAAAAATCCCAGTTCGGCATTCAACAAGATTCAATCAAAAACCAACTACGTTCATTTTTATGTCAAAGGTATTTTGTCAAACTTCGAATTCACACGAATCTACTAAAGGCTTTGCAGTTGCTGTAGACATTGAATTCATAATACTGAATATGTAAGCTGTACATCGACTGTGACAGCCAAAAAAAAAAACAGTTCAAAAAAGAAACTAAGGTATTAAAACGGATTGATATCTAGAGCGTTCAAAAAATTACAGACCAAATGTCTCACTTGAGAAGGTCGAGAAGAAATTCGGCAGATTTTTTGGGCCAACGACCTTGTGTGGTGTTCCATTGTTTACACTGAGCTTTTCGTCCAACTCCACCGTTGTAACGAAGAAAAGGGACAATTTCTTTTTTTTCTTTTACATTCTCAAGAAATCTCTGTGCACGTCTTAATGGCATGTTACGGAGAGCCATTGCTGTCTCATGAGTGTTCTTAAAATGAACACGAAGATCAGATCCACGAGCTTTGCACGACTTCGTACTATTATCGGGATTTTTCGAGTAATGAATCTTGGTCATGCTACTTTTGTTACCTGAATGTAATCATAGTTTCTACTGATAGTCAATACTGAGAAGCAACACCAGCATTATGTAGTACTTTAACGTTATTAAGCGCAAGCAAACTATAAAAACCAAACATAAGTATTACTACTTGGTCTAAGAATTACACGTTAGAATACCTATGTAGTTCTAATAGTAAATTAGATGTAAGAAAATAAAAATGAGCGTAATGTATTAGGAAGAACAAATTACATTCGTAGGCATAGTTAAAAACAAGTGAAATATCGAGATAAATAAAACAAGCGAATACAAAAGCATTATAGCCGCAACTCAAAACGTCCTAAAATTCTAAATGAATTTGCTTTGGCTACTATTGGCGGTCCCGCCATGAAATAGATCTTGCATTAATTTGGCAATTTGCCAACCACTTCAATTACTTTGTAGAATTGTGCTTAAATTAATATTTTATTTCTTTATTTATTTTTTGCTAAGTATGGGTTCTATAATGTTGCATACAAGCTTGTTAGTTATGAAATCTAAGATTTTCCTTCTGTCTCAGTCCACATAGAACGTTTTCGTCGTAGATCACAAAACCATCAGTCTTAGATCACGGGTACCTTGAAAATTAGATCGTCTTTTGTACAGCATACTTGCATCCTATCATTCTTCGCATTTACGAAGTATGTAGAAGTAGACGATAGATAGAAGTAACCTTATAGTTTCAGATGATCAAAGCTATCCTGGTAATAAATAATCATGGGAAGCCTCGTTTGCTGAAGTTTTACCAATTCTACACAGAAGAGATGCAGCAGCAAATTGTTCGCGAAACATTTCAGCTCGTTTCGAAACGAGATGATAATGTCTGCAACTTTTTGGAAGGAGGCACTTTGATTGACGGTAACGACTATCGCCTTATTTATCGCCACTACGCCACTCTTTATTTTATTTTTTGTGTTGATTCATCTGAGAGCGAGTTAGGGATTTTGGATTTAATTCAAGTGTTTGTTGAAACACTTGACAGATGTTTTGAAAACGTATGTGAACTGGATTTGATATTTCATGTTGATAAAGTACACCACATTCTTGGTGAAATCGTTATGGGAGGAATGGTTCTGGAGACGAATATGAATGAGATATTATTGAGAATCCAGGAGCAAGAAAAGCTGCAGAAAACTGAGGCAGGTATTACGGCAGCACCAGCTAGAGCAGTTTCAGCTGTGAAAAGCATGAATATACCGCAACAGCTCAAAGATATCAAGCTTCCGGACTTGCCGTCTCTTTCTAATCTGAAGAACGCATTTTAAAGGAAGTCCATCTATATTTCTTAAGCCTGTGCCATAGTTTTTAGAAGAAAGGCTAGTTTCCGATGACATAACAATACTTGTATCTTTTTACGCGGATCAAATTGGTTTTCGTTCATTGTTTTTGATAAGCCACAAAATGAACTATTTCTATTTGATATCTTACCATTTATTAAATTTGCTATTTCTACACTAGCACCTATCAGTTAGACTGTTTCCAGAACTTCAGTTTTCTGTTAGGATAGTATTTTTACTTAGCCAGTTTGGATCTCATTCTTTTTTATCTTACTTTGATTTGATGCATATATAGTTATTTCTTTACCTTTGCTATCACTACAGTTGCTGTCGATTCTTGTACTTTAAATGTTTTCATGTTTAAATGGATCTGAATATCTCAATAAATTATTGCAGATATTTCATATAAAAGTGGTTGTGATTTAATGTCATTTCCTTTCAATCCAGGGTCCAGTGGAGTAAATCCTTTGGAATCTTATGGATCACCCCTTTCAGGTATTCACAAAGTTGAAATTCTAGTTGCGTTGGGTTCCATTTAATAGTTTTGTTTAATTCAATTAGTTGGAATTTGCAATCATTTGTATTAGCAATGTGATGTTATTTTTAAGAAAGGAATTTTTCGTGCGGCTCTCCTGTTTTGCTACCTGGGCGCTTTTCACAACCAGATCTTAGATTTTATGATCCTGCCGTTCCTTTTTTTCCCGAGTTTGGAAATTACGCAGATGTGTGTTTTTTGATAGTAATTCATAATTGTGGGCGGTATTTTGAAATTCTTTTAGCTTAACGTGCAAACAAATGATTATGGTGGTATTCAACAATGTGAGGCTCCTGAGGTCGTTCCGTTCCCCCTGCATCATGGTTTGTTACTTATGCGTAGCTTTTGGTGATAATTTAATCTAAATGAATAGAAATCAGACATAATTATTTATATCGATGTCTTTCATTTCTGGAATTTCATTTTACCAGTGTAGTTCGTTGTTGTATTTACAACCTGCTTTTTTTCCAGACAATCTCTACGTCAGTCTTCAAGAAAATCCCAGTTATGTCAATGAAACTCACTTTCAACCTTCAAACGATTTTTATCCCAATCCACCGCCTGTTTCAATTGCAGAGAAACCTGTACAGCAGCTAACGGACGATAGTTTACCTGAAATAGGAGTTTTTGTAAAACTTATATCTTTTCGTTAACACATATTTATTCACATGTTGAAGAAGCACAATTGTATTACGATTATTTAGGAAGAAATCACTCACGCCCGATGCATTGAGTGTGACAAAATAGTAGATTCTCGTGCCTCTGATCATAGCAGTATATCATGTGTTCTTGAAAAAACCTTTAGGTAATCTTGGTCTGCTTTGATAGAACATTCAATACAATTGGTTATCATAATTTTTGCAAGTAAATTAGTAAACTAAGGAGTGTGATCATTATTTAGAATCAAACTTACTCTTTTATAGAGTTGGTACTAAAGTTCTTGAGTTTTCCAAGTGATTCCGCAGTAATTTTAACAAGGTGTATATTGCTTGCACGTTGTTACATTTTCTTCCATCAAGTTCAATAATATAAATTGTACTTTCCGTTCTTATCTAAATTTGTTATAATTATAGAAATTCTTTCTAGTTGTTCTCAGTGCAGAGCATCATTCAACTTTGAACAAAATCTCAATGTACACAAAATAGTGGAGCATACACGTCAGGTTACTTCAGTGTTTTTCTTTTATAGAAGTAAATCGCCTAGTGTTATAGAATACATTGATTTGTGCTTACGTACAGGACGAATATATTTCTGGTACGAAGTGTGAGTTCTGCATCAGACGTAAGAAAAAGGCTTTTCAACGTTATCACGCTTACATAGCTCATATCAAGTGTCACAGTAAACCCGATCAATACATATGTTCAACTTGCTCTGAAGAGTTTATCTACCTGGTAGGTTTGTATCTACCTTATTTGCAACCTTCTAATGCTGCTTTATCGAAATTGCAACGAAATCAATCATACCAACTTTCTACAAAGTTTGACCGTTTTTTGCTAAGAGCCTATTTCGACGTCACCGAAGAATCGTTCACGGGCAAACCGATATCGAAAATCTTCCCAAAAATTTTTCTGCTGAGTTGGGTTTCTGCCCTAAGTGTTCTTCTTTGATATCTCTTGATCAAGAAGAAATGCATCGTCTTCTTCATCAGCTTCACATGTGAGTCAATGTTTATTTGGTTCTATTGTGACTTCTAAGTTTAAACCCTTAAGGAAGATAGATAGGAAAAAACATCGGTTACCAAAGTGGAAAGAGAATTTACCACAAATGACCAAGTTACGTGTGGATTCCTTATCTCAAAGACCTCAAGATGATGGTGAAGCTGTAACCGATTCTAAAGTCCTGACTAGAGGACGTCGAAGGGCTCACGCGTGTAACAAATGCAATAAGATTTTTTGCCGTCCGTCAGAACTGCAGAGGCATTCTGTTATTCATTCCGGTAAGCATTTTCTTGAAACTGTTTAGCTAAAAGGAATTCGTTTAGACTTTCCGCTACATGAATAGGTAAGCCTTACATGTTGCCATGTATATCTGATTTCCTTTCTCGCTGCTGTTAGTTATGAACATGTTCAACGCCGATGATTGCAGCGTAGGTTGTACGGAGTAAACCTGTCAATTTCTAATTATATTGTTTAGGTGATTAATGTATACGTCTATTCTTTGGTATTTTGTCGAAGACATTAACTCCATTCTAACATCTCACTTGAGCTTTGGTCCTACATTTATCTTTATCGCTTATTACTTCATCATATTCGAAGGCACCAATGAAAATCTTTCAAAATTACTCTTTTTCTGCTTCAATAAACTACAATAATCGGTAGTCAAAGTGAAACATAACTTATTAGTTATTCCTTTTTTTCTATGGTTTATTGAAAGTAATGCCACGTTTAGATTGCAGGTAGGTGTAAAAAACTTTATTTTTCCATGAAATTTGTCAACGATTGTTTGTTGTGACGACTGATGAATTATAAGATATATGTCAGAATCGGCGCCAAAGTGGAAGTGCGAGTTGTGTGAAAACGTGTACGCTCACAAGTCAGGCTTAGAAAGCCACAAAAAATTGGTGCATATGGATCCAATGAGAAATGTCGTCACTTGCAAACTTTGCTCTCAAACATTCAACAAAGTATGTCTGTAGCAATATTTGTTAATTTTTTTATTTGTAAAGTTTTACTGTTATCTATTATAATTTACTATTTTCTTTACATATATATGTATATATATATATACATATATAT
>KN716416.1:101390-115108 GCA_000816705.1 Dictyocaulus viviparus | reverse complement strand
ACATATATATATATATATATATATATATATGTGTTTGAAAGAGCAGAAATTCATTAATGTATGTACATAAGTTGTACCAATTCATAAGTGTATTTCTATACATGCATGTTTTTTTAGTTCCAACATTTTTGTAATGATTACAGCAGTCGAATCTTAATCGTCACATCAAAATGCAACATCCTCTAGAAGTAAAAAGAGCTGTGATTGACTGTCCGGAGTGTAGTTGTGTGTTCGCTAACTATAGAACTCTTACCAGACATAGAAGGTCTACCCACGGAACACGTACGTAACAATTAGATCATTTTGCCCAGAAATTTTAGTTTTGTCAAAATCACAATGTTTCGAACGAGGTTGTTATTTGGTCTTCAGTTTTACTAATTTTTGCATGTTCACCGTTTTAATTCTGTATACTGTTTGCTAAGTGTTGTCATCGCTTTCTATCTAGCACTTCTGCCAAAATTCTTCTGCAATACGTGTAATCGTTCTTTTCCAAATGATTCGCGTTTACGAAGGCACATGCTTGTGCATAGTAGAAACGATGGACTGAAAGCATTTTCGTGTAACCGTTGTCCCAAAAGGTGATCAACATTTTCTGTTTTGTAACTTTATATCACAGCTGGAGTAATTTCCACTTTTAAGGTTCAACTTGAGATCAACGTTGAAGTTACATATGGAAATTCATTCACGGAAAGATGTGGATGATCCTATTTTGACGAATCCCAAATGTCCAATATGTATGAAGCATGTGAGTGTTAGGGATATAATAAAATGAATGAAAAATGGATGTTTGGTACTTTGCAGTTATCTTCGCGTAATGCTTTAAAGAAACATATGTTAATTCACGAATGTAACTACGAATGCTTTATGTGTTTCCAGGTTCGTTGTCATAAATTCTTTTCTTTTTCTATTATGAAGCATGTGAGAATTTTTGAAGAAATTTTCTACGCTACATCGTCTTGATAAGCATCGTTGCGTCCCACAAACGGAGGCGCAAAATGTAGTTGATGGACAGTTGACTGAACTTCCTTTATCAAACTTTCGTTTATCGTTACAACCATCAAAGTAGGTATTTTATAAAATTTGATATTGTGATATCATTTGATATTTTTCTTTAGGAATTATTACTGTCAAGTGTGTCCAAATTCTTTTTATTCTTTCCGAGCTTATAAAGAGCACTGTTCTCAACATCAAGGACTTCGTCCTCATCTTTGTTGGACATGCCATAAATCGTTCCGAACCAGTGGTTAGGTTGTCACTGCTTTATTTTGCGTAGTTTGAATAAGCTTGTTTAGATCGCTCTGTTCGTCTTTTTAGAGTTGCTTGAACTTCATAAAGAGGTTCACAACAGAGGACCTGTATACTGTGAGTATTGTCCTGCCATTCTTCAAGGGAGGAATCAGTACGGTCAACATGTTCAATCAGCACATCAATCTGAATCCGGTGTTACTAAGCATACTGGCGTTGAGTTAACCGATAGAGTTCGTCATGGATCATTAGAAGATTGATGAATTCAGAAAATGCACTAAAATATTGCTTTGAAACATTTGAATTCTTTGTTAAGACTGGTGGAGCTGTATCAGTGCAGTCATTCCCAGAACTGAATGGGCGTGAATTAGCTGAAGGTCTGTTCCGCACACGGGCACAGTCTGTAGATCGTAATGATCTGGGTTTCTCCATAGGGAATAATTTATCAAGTAGGTTTGGATGTTTCCGTGATGTCTTCTTCACATGTTTTTAATCCATCTGCTCAATTTTTGAAGTTTATATTTATCCAAATTAGTAATTCCGGAAAACCATGCCGTACGTTGTCACGTATGCAAACATCTCTACGATTCGGTTCGTCATCTAGTTAATCACTGGATGTGGTGAGTATATATCATTTTTTATGTCGTTTTTCGGTATTTAACTAATTTTCAGTTGTGGATTCGATCGTGACCACTCATTTTCTGTCGTTCCATGTCCGTTGTGTGGCTGCTCACTAAATGGTGTTACTGCTGGTTACGAGCATATAAAAGAACATCATCCACATATTCTTACCAATACGGAAATAACTAAACAAATTGAAGAACACAGGTGATAAAGTACAACTCCTTCATTTTCTAAAAGAACTTTTGGTTTGCCAATAATTGCATTTGTCGTTTATGTTTCAGATTCTACACTAAAATTACGAGGGTTATATTCCATTTGCAGCATATTTATTTCGAAAATTCTAACGTTACTGCACCAACATCATTGGGCATATACTTTTGAGAAATTTGATTGAAATAGAAGCTATTAACATTACTTCGTGTATGATTGTATCCTTCTGTTACAGAGCAGAAACAACATTTGTTGAAAGCGACGAGGCTTTCGGATTAGTCGAATCTCATGTTGAAGCGTTGACATCAGAAAAAAGGCATAAGTGTCAAGTATGTGGCTCGTCGTTCAAAAAGCCAAGTGATCTAGTCAGGCACATTCGTGTACATACAGGTGATCTTTTTAAATTTCTGGTTGTATAATACTACCAGTCATTTTAACGTTTGCAAGGTTATATTATAGGAGAAAGACCATTTTCGTGTGATATTTGCCAACGAAGTTTCCGTGTTGCTAGCTCGTTATACGCCCACGCGAGAACTCACACAAGATCTCAAGCTGAGCATCTTTGTAGGGTTTGTGGTGTGGTGAGTAGTTCCACATTGATTTTTCTTCCATTGCTTACAATTTTTTACTAGGAATTCTACTCTAAAAGTTCCCTTGCTCTACATCTGAGGATACACAGTGGTGAAAAACCTCTCAAATGCAAAGATTGTGATGCATCATTCCGGTTGGTGATTTTTTGAATTATAATTGCTCATGTGCTGTTTGCAATGAAATTTATGTTCATGCAGCTTACTGCCTTTTCCATTCACTTATTAATACTTCATTATTTGCAGTACAAGTGCTGCACGTCGGCAACATGAAATTACGTGGCATGGCGCACCCGGTGGGCATAAATGTAAAAGATCTCCATGTCATCATTGCGACGCATCTAAAAGAAGAAAAATTCGTGAACAGAGTAGCACTGAGGTCAATTTCACAAGCTATTTCTTGATATCGTATAACATTACGTGCGATTTTTTCATTTCGTTTTTTCTTCCAGATGATCCATTTTTAGTAAACTTGGGTTAAATATAGCACTCAAATAAGTATTTCAATAGTTTTACATCACAAAATGGTTTTAGAAAGCACTGTTATCTTCGTCAATCTCCACGAACACAGCAACTATTCCAGGATCTGCTACGAACGGACCTCTATTACCAGTAAAGCAGCTTTCTGTCATGAATAATGGGGTCTGTATGAGTTGTTAATTCGCAGATAAGTTATTT
This sequence comes from Dictyocaulus viviparus, assembly GCA_000816705.1. Classification (NCBI taxonomy): domain Eukaryota; kingdom Metazoa; phylum Nematoda; class Chromadorea; order Rhabditida; family Metastrongylidae; genus Dictyocaulus; species Dictyocaulus viviparus. The sequence goes on along the minus strand of KN716416.1, from coordinate 111,764 downwards.
CATAGAAGTTCACGTAAAATAATAATTTTAGAATAGTTTTATTGATTCTATCCAACCAAAGCAATTTATTGAAACAGCTGCACAGATTAGTTCGCTGTCTGCAAATCCAATTAAAATGTCAAGTGGATCAGCATTTTCAACGTTGGTTAGTTTTCCAATATTTTACCACTTTAGTAAGTGTTTTGAAGAACGGATTTTATCTGCAAACGTTTGTCTGCCTAGCTTTCTTTACACTTGAGAAGCTGTATGATCAAAACATTATCGAATGCATTTATTTTTTTATCTTCAGTTTTTTCTAATCCTGCTTTTTTTCCCAAAATTTTTTTGAATCACAGCTGGTTCTTGAATAAAAGTAACGTAATCTTATCAAGAATTCACTGCTTACATAGTCAAAAAATCATGCTTCAGGAAAAAACGGCAGGACCCCAACAAACTGATGTTGATGTTTACATAACTGCAAGACGCATTTCACACAACGAGTATTCTGTGACATTTTCCAGACTAAAACCAAAGTCAATTCGACCCAAGGTAAATGGAAAAGTCTAGCATATTTATCATTATTATCATTTAGTGTTTTATATGTTTTTAGGTTGATACCACTCTTAACATTAGCGCTAGTTTTTTATTGGAGTCCGCAACAAAAAATGTGTCCATCCAACTTAGTCTGAATGAATCACAAGTACTCAATATTTCGTGTGCTGGCGTAGTGAAGGCACTACAAGGAGACGACTTTGGTAAGTTTAAAAATGTGCTTTTCTCTCATAAAATATGATTCTGATGAATCGCTAGATTGCTGATGATTTTAAGCGAAATAAGTTATGTTTGCACCTTTCTTATTGGCAGTATACTTTATATCGGTTTCCTTGAACTGTTCTTAATGCAACCATTATTAATTTAATTATTGTGGGCTTTCATCTATTTTGAATTGCTCACTATTCATTTCCACATTCTCTGATCGAAACATTTGGTAGCAGTAAATGACATGAACATGTGAATGTTCCAGTGGTGATGCGAGCTTATCCAGCAAATCCGAACTGCCCTAGTGTTGTTGAGTTGTTGATGAATCCTGATGTTGTTGAATTTATAAGAAGGTGTGTATATTTTTTTCTTAAGTCAATTATGATACTCTTTAAAGAGTAATAATAATAATAATAATAATAATAATAATAATAATAATAATATAGTGTTAGAATATTTAAGATGCGATATTTGTGAGGTAGATCTGCACACAAAGGAGTCTAGCGACGCTCATTTTCTATCGGAAGATCATGAGACAGCTCAGGTGACCTACGTACCTATCTATACAAAACATTGTCAAAATTGATACTTCTCTCAGTTTTGCTATGAGTTCTACTTTTACAGTTAACATTTCCTTTACCTGCCGCTTTCCATCGTCCTGTTGAAAATTCCATGTTGACTACAGCTGCGGTATCACTGCAAAGGTTTTTATTCTGCTTATAATTTTTTTTCTATATATACGACGCTGTTAATTTTATTTTATGAATTACATTACATTACAATTACACACATTATACATTACACACATTACAATTACACATTCAGAAAGGATGAGCGGACAGACTTTACATGTAAATTATGTGGACGAAAGTTTCTTGATATGGAACCCCTGGTGGCACATATTCGTTTGGAACACGAACGTGATCACCCACCAGGAATTACTCGTCCAGCGGCAAGAACTGCTCCAATTCACTAGTTTTCAAATCTATGAGCTGTTATCTATTATCCATTCTTGAGGTATTTAAAACATTATTGATCAGGTCACATTAGAATAAAGAGTTCTTTCTTGTCCAATTAGTGAGTTCATTTAGTTCCAATTAGTTACAATTAGTCTAGTGACTGTTACATCATCAGTTGTAAGAATAAATAAAGCTTTTACTAGATTTGTCTTTTTTAACATTATTTATTAGAGATTCTTTTGTTTGAAAAATTGTAGGGAGAAATTCTCACTATTGAGCATTGGCGTATAGAAGTAAGAAATTGACTGGATGCAGCAGTCATTAATTACAGTGTTCCCCAAAAGGGTATCATTATTGGATAAATGGTCAGCATTTTGTTTTGATGGGATCCGATCATTTAAGAATTAACGGAAGTCATCTGGGCTACCTTCATTATTAGTAAAATGGATTAAATAAATATGTGAATATAAAATAAGATAGGATGAGCTTTGGCGTTAACAAATAATGGGCCTATTCATTAGAGTTCAACGTTATACCGCTGGGGTGATTGCGATCTGTGGGGTTATTTTAGTTGACCACTCCTCAAGTTAGTGCTGTTCATGTTATCCAGATTTTTCTGGTACCAATTTAGTAACCCCGGAGGCATAGAAGGCTTAAGGCTGGCCAAGAATCTGGATTTGTTTGCGCATCATTCCCCCACCAGTAAGAATGCTAATAACATATCATTCTATGAAAATAAACAGGAAGCCTTGTACTACTCTTCGTGAATAGGAGCACTGTTGTTATAATGGTATGATATTTGTAGCACACGTTTTTGAGTTAGTGATAAAAGTTAGGACCTTGAAGACAAAACTTCAAGAAACTCGAAAATATGTCATAAGCTGTTTTTTTCTTCTTGTTCTCAAGAATGAATAGTTTAGTCCTCATCAAACTTTTCAGCGTTCGAAATGTCGGTATAGATCATGGAGATTTAAAATTTGTGAGTATTATGATTAAGTGTCAAAACAATTATGAGATTAACTCTAGTCGGCATATGGTATTCCTCTTTTTTTCCTTCTTCTCCGTTGATCACAACCCTTTATAATCGGACCAGGTGTGAAAACGGTCCAAATCGGTATTACGGTGGTGGGCGTCAGCTGTTTGAACAGTTTGTACAGCATCTTCTTAGCTATTCGCTTAGTTGATCATGTCAAGTACAGGTGTTGATTACGGTAAGTCGATCCGATATTAATCGATTTATTTTTTTGATGAAAATCATGTATATCAAAATATAAGGAAGAATAAGGTGATTAAAAAAATCATAGATAGAAAATTAACGATTGATTACCATTAATGGATACAAAGAAAAATTTGGTGGATCGACTATTCATTACCCAACGATATTTTTTCCTTTTTTATTTTATTCGTAGATCAAAAAACTCATAAGAAGAAATATTAACAAATTCAAGAAAAGCAAAATAGAAGTTATATAATGCGAAATAGGAAAAATATTTTTATTTGTTAGTAAACGAAGACGTGACGTAATATTTGTGATTATAATAACCCATATTTTATTTCATAATGAATATCAAAAATATATAAGGACTGTTGTTGTTGGTGGTGGTGATGGTGGTGATCTTTTACGAATATTTTATGTGGTAGCAGTACAACCGACATTTCCGGTACGTCGTCGGTATGGTCGTTTTTTGACCTCTATCATCGTTATTGGATGATCATCTCATAGTCCGTAGATGAGCAACAAACCAAATCGTCTATAGAAATAAAAGGTTATGAAGGTCTGTCCTACTTCCGACCTCGTATGTTTACTATGGCATTAACAAAACAACGCGGTTCTTAACGCCTTTATAATTCGAGGAACAAATGAACAGAAGACGAACAAGATCATCAACATATATCTTTAACATTAATCGTACAATCCTATCAATAAACATTATTTATCGATTGATCTTGATCGCAATGCCACAACTAATAGTTTAATTATCAAATAATCGATAAACAGATAAAGAAGAAATCAATTAATATAAAAATATTATGGGATTTATTTTTGAAACTCCAGCATTGGGATTAGTTTTATTGTGATCTACTGGAAACAATACTTATTAGAATTCAGTAAACATGGGTTTAAACAAGATGTAAAATGGGTATTCAATAGATTATGATCTTTGACTCATATAATGAGGCTAGAATGAATGGATAATGTTTGACTCAATTAATCATGTGATTAATATGAAATATTTCTCTCAATGTAATTCATACTGTGGAATCATACTGTAGTCAAAAATAAAATCAGTAATATATCAATAGTAATTTTAATATGTTGGAAAACAGAAACATAGGTTTTTTTATTGATTGATTGTCCCAAAACACTGTCAAACAGAAGCTAATAACATTAACTCGTTAACAAATAAATCATCTACCATTTAATCGATTTATTTACTTTCCCTATATTTTTCGTAGTAAACAAAAAACCCTCTCAGTTTGAGTTTGGTTTGCCTCAATTTTGAGTTAATTACAATGGTTAATTAAACATTTTTGTGATTGTATTTCATTTAAACAGAGAAAAAAGCTTGTATATAAGAATCGTTTCAAAAACAGATAGCTAGAAATATCAATATATATGATCTACGATCGATATTGTAATGAATTTCGTCTTAATGTTTATTATTTTTATTATTATTGAATAAAGGAAAATTATTAAAAGTTCAAAATTGGTGTGGCGAAAATAATGAAATATTACACCTTAAATGTAGAAGAAAAAAAAATAAAACGACATAAAGATTTGATTGATGTGATTATTCGCACTTATCAGTGCTAAGAAATCTTCTCCGTCAAGTTCATCTACGACATCACATTGGCGATGTTGTACTCGCTTCAATGCATTCGTACAAGGACGCTCATCTACATTCTTTATTACTTAACATGAATGTTTTCTAACATTATCGTGTTAACTCGTATGAAAATTTCGATTGATTCAAATCTGTATTGATAGAATTGCGCTTTGCTTATATACACACCCACCCACACACACACACACACACATCCCATACACCTACACACACACGCATATAGACACAATATGAACACACATATACACACGGGTATACAATCTGATACACATATGTACACACACACGCATATGCATATCCCTACAGACAGATGACCATGAATGCTAATCGATATTTTCTTTGTCATACGTTTAAATCTTTCTAATCGATTTTGAACGATAAGAAACCATATCTTAGAAGTTTTTTCCGTAAACGAAGAGTTATCATCGCTTCATTTTTTTTCGACTTGATTTCAATAAATGCCTTTATTCTAAGTTGATTAAATAAATTATATCGATTTATTAAAATTCTTTTTGTGCTACCTTAATTGAATTCCATGGCGAACTTCGTTGTCAATAAGTTTTTTTTCCCTCTCTGAGGTTTTTTTTCCTGCTTTAGACTTTTTTGCTTTATATTTAGTGTATATTTCTTTAACGCATGAAAAATTTTGCACTTTTCTATGTACGGCACTTTTATACTTATTCTATACTCTTTTTCTAATAACTATTTAATAATTTCAAATGAACATTTTTTATTAATCCTAAAATTTCTAATCCGAATAAATTTACAGTTGTTTTCTAAAAACCTATAAAATATAAAAGAAGAATGATAAGAAGTTTTCTTCTCTTCTTGGTAACGTTAAGTATTACCAGAACAATTCGTAACAGGGAGAATAGAAATAAAGGCGTGGCTTGTCCTTAGTAGATAGGACGGTGTGTGAAACGTTCATGGGCGTGACCAGCCAATAGACATCGGCAATGGGCGTGGTCCATTAGCAAGCGACGCGTCGAAGACGGTAATCATCGCCGTAACGTCGTGTCTTCGTTAAGAATGTCTTTACCTTATCCATACTATTTAGCAAATCAGGAACAAATTCGTTCTTGTATAACAGCAATGTCAACGCCAAGCAGGTTAGTACAATCATAAAATGTTTACTGCTAAGATCATTTTCGTGGTGGATTTCTTGTTTTCCCGTATATACATGTCACCTTATATATATATGACCATGATGTTATAAAACCTGATGGCGTAGTCCTCAAAGTTACGAGTTACTGAGTTAGTTCAATAGGCGTATTCAAGTGGTTCATCTGTTCGTTTAGTTCCGGTCTGAACAATAATTTTTCTATCGAGAATATTCTCTCGGCTCGATTACCACTTTCATTACCACATGTCTCGATGACGTCACAAATGTTTCATCCAGCAGCACATTGGTCAATAGGAGCTTATCCTTTTTTTCGTGAGTAATTTTGTAAGTTATTGATTTATGCTCTATATATTTTGATTAAACTTATACTTAATTCATTAAAAAAAAACTGCACTGTACGTTAAAGAGTAAACAATTACTGTTAATAGTTAATCAATATTACTATTATTAATACAATTATGATTATAATTCTACTAATTATTATTAATGACATTATTACTTAGTTTCATAAAAAATACTGTGTAAGAATTTTACAAGTCAAACCGAATGAATTTAGTGAACTTTACCTCACTAATATGACTAATACCTCTTAGTATGATCTACTCAATTAAGCTAGTAGTAGTAAGCAGATTGTTCATAAAGCTATTCATACATTGTTAAGGGAAAGCTGATTTGTTGACGAAACAACTCATGCTAAGCTTTTCCCTCATCACCTACAACTCATTAAGCACATAACGTAATAACTATAAATATTTATCCTGTTATTAGAAAAGGATGTTCTTTTCAATTTGATTTGTTTATCATTTGTAGTTTAAAGGAAGAAAATTTATTACTTGTTATTTTAAAAAATCTAAGGTTTAAAAAATTAAAAATTAAAGCGAAAAAATTTAATTTATCTAAGTGATCAATTTGAAATTTATTCTTGTAAAATCTTCTAGATAGTCGTGAAATTTCTTGCGATTCAAAATATAACCTTTTCGAATGAGTATCGTCCACAACGTCGAACTATACGGTATACGGTAGAAAATTGAGGAAAGCTGAGGCAGATGAGCAAAGTTTCATTGAATGAGCTTTGTTTTGAAAAAAATAAAGTTACTTTTTGCACTTTTTTTAGAAAATACTTTGATAAGTATTAAAGAAAGGAATAATTCCCAGTGCATGAAATGAGGATGCTTAATCGATTAGCAATAGATCATTGCATTTACCATTATTATAATCCCATATTTATTTCATTTATTATGTAATGTTAGTTTCACAAATATTTTCTAATGTTTAACTCATATTAAAGGTAACAGATTGAGGAAATCTCGGAGAGAATCACATAGCACTGAGTAAAAGTAATCAATAATTGGGCTGTTCCTGATTCCTACCGTAATCCTTCTAGAATTCAATAATTGTTCACATTGTAATGTGATGGTATTTCTCGTTATCACTTTACATTTTCGTTGCTTGTTCATTTGAAATCTGACTGTTATGGGGAATTTGAGGGAGAATCTATTATTTCCGCTAACTTTATCATATCATAATTATCACTGGCATTACAACTGAACGACACGAGACTCAACACATTAACATAAAGTGTTATTTTGATAAGGTACTTTACGGCACTATGAAGTGCCTCAAGTGAGTCTGATTATGAAATTATTTGGATTTTACATTACTAAGTAGCAAGAGAAAGAGTGGGAAAGGAAGGCAGAGGTAGAGTGAGGTAGAAAGAAGAGAACAACGAGAAAATTACGAGCAAATCAAACAGAAATTCACCTAAGCGGATAATCTGAGGTTTTGTTTGTGAGAAATCCGTTAGTTGAGTGGTGTTAGAAGTACTGTATGAATGAATTGTGACGAACGATTGAGTATTGATATTTCACCTCCCGAATTTCTTATAATAACCTCTGTTTGCTAAAGCGCACACCACCAATGGACGGACGATACGCTCACACTAACGAACAAATGACGATTCACAATATGATGAAAACCAGTGAGGTTTTTCTCTCCCCCAGAACTCCATCAGAATCACGTGGTTGAAGTAAATGACAATGAAGAATACTTGTTAATGCCGGAGAACATTGGAAAAAATTACGTTTTGTTTGAAAAATAGGATAAAATGCTGATTAAAATCAACAGCCTTATCATCGTATCATGGAACTATTAGTGGAAAATTGCCTCATTTGACTTAATTTCATTATTTTTATGCACTCAATAATAGCTACAGTGGGAAAATTATCATGATCTAGGTTCTGTCGTTACGTATTATACGCTAACCTGGTTTTCTGTAGAATTGAATGTAGATCATAATCATGCTTAAGGAGGAAAAGAATTTCAAAACCGTTTTCTGTTTAGAAAACGGTACCCAATTGGTATTTAGAATGTTAAGGAATTTGTTGGCAACCGAGTAACCAGGTTGAAGCAGGTTTATAAATCTTTATTACAACTTACATTTACCTGACTGCTTAATTTGGTAGCTATCGTATTTTTGTATGATGAGTTTTGGATGAAATGCCTTTAGGGCATAAATCTAACATTAGGCGGAGGCTTTTGTTAGAACAGAGCTCTTACTGGATAACGTCCTAATTTACAAATATATTTACTCGTATACTCATCATTATGAGTAGATCTATACGGATTCTATAGGTCAGCAAATATGCAGCACCAATACGAACAAAGAGCCGTTACCTACTCATCTACTGTGTACAATTTCTTTGACAACGACATGTATATTGTTACAGTCAGTGCTAAAATCGATCATGACCCTCTTCATCCTTTTTCACCTCCTCATTACCTCATATCTCAAAACTGTTTAGTTATTTTGACTTAAATTTTGGAACTTTCTGCGATATACTATTGGTGCAAATGTGAGTGCGGTTTCTAGTTGATAATTGCTGATAATCATCGTAAATACTTTTGCACCAACGTCTTAAATACAAATTTCTGGATTTTTGTTCGTTCTTCGTATAAGTGTTGATTTAAAAAATTCGGAAAATTCAAATGTTTTTCTTTGCTATTCACCTATTGATCGATGTGTTTATTAGAATTGTAAAGCATTTTTTTTTACCAGATTTTACTTTTAAGGTAAAATATTACTCAGAAACATTGTAAAAGTATAGCGAGGTAATGAGTACTACAATAGTTTGCTATTTTTTTGTGTTAAGGTTGATTGAGTAAGAAAACTGAAAATTTCCCTCATTACCTCATATTTTTTCTAAAAAGTCATCTAGTACCGCTATTAAACATCCTTTATTTTATAAAAGTTTTTTTTATAGAAAAAAGAAGTTTTTAGTTTTGTTTGACTTTTATTTTTATAAGTATTCTGGCAAAGATCGATTTCAATTGTAATTCATTTTGTGAAATATTATGTAATGATAATATCATTACGATGAATCCAACTTCTAATGGGAATTTCATTTCCCTCCGTAGTCTTGAGTCACATTTTTTTTTCTCTTTTCAGATCATGGACTTACACCGACACCGTTTGTAACCTCATTTTTACCATCATTTCATTTTGGCGTTAAACGAAAACGTCGACATCGTACGATTTTCTCTGAGGAACAGCTTCAAGTGAGATAAGCTTTTCAATACGACAATTACCGTAATCCGTCTTGTTTTTTGTAGGTGTTGGAGTCAACATTCACCGAAACTCATTATCCTGATGTATCGTTACGAGAAAAATTAGCTATACAATGTGATCTCAAAGAGGAACGGGTAGAGGTGAGTTAGAGTTCTTTTATGAATTAATATCAGTTTTACTTTTTACATATGATTCTATCGTGCCTAGGAATTTTAAAATACAATTAATCAAATAAATAAGTCTTTTTCTCTCTCTTTTTCTTCTATTTACATAACGAAAAATAAGATCAAATTTTGTAAGTATATGAATTTCACTAGAGATAAAACCTCAAATAAGAGTGACGTTTTGAGTTATTCTTCAATGACAACACTTTTCTTAGATTTCGTCAGTATTTCGTTCAAGAGGTCTTTGTAAGTGAGGAAATTTGAAGAATATCGGTTACAAATTTTTAGTAAAAATTTTTCATTACTGCTCAATCAGTCGCAAGTCACAGAAGAGTTCTGATAATCTGAGTTTATTTGAAAGATGAAATTTTTAATTTGAAAAATTTATAGAAAAAAAAACTTATGAATTTTTTTAAAAATCGGCTCCTGTGAAAAAAATTAGTGTTCAAGTCACTCTCTGAGTCTTTTAGACTTATTAACTCATTTAATTAATACAAAACCAAAACATCAGTGTGGGAAGAAGCTTATGAAAAATTTGAGAGTGCATCCGATCTACCTCATCAAAACAACGATTTCAGTCAGTTTTAGGTTCGAGTTTCAGGTTTGGTTTAAAAATCGACGAGCTAAAGAACGTAAGCAAAAACGTGAATCTGGAAAAGACGGTGGTACTGCACAAAAAACCGTATCGGATGAAAGCGATTGTGATCTGAGCGATGACGATGAAACGATGCAAACGAAACGCGCAAAAATCGCACGCACACTACCGTCCGCATCGCCAATCGATAAAACATTATCTGCCTAGAAAACTCGTCCGCGTGTATATCATCATCTCTCCCATGTCATACAAAAATATATAAATATATCTATATATGTAATAAAGAGTATTTAAACTTGCACAAATGTTAAAATAAGAAACTAAAATCGTGAAATAAATAGACAAGAATAAATAAATACAATGAATATAAATAAATAAATATTT
>KN716416.1:25367-50924 GCA_000816705.1 Dictyocaulus viviparus | reverse complement strand
ATATATATATATATATATATATATATAGCACAGTAGACGGAAGCTTATTAATGAGGACGTTTGACTGTCTCCTATTTACTTCTCGATCGTTTGATTCAAGACTAATTACGTTGGACAATCAGTTGTCGGCTTGACCTCATGTCGTGCCACTATCAGCTTACCAGACCAAACTCGTTAACGGAAGAATACTGTTAATATGTCAACTTTGACCCTCCAAGTATAAGTGAAGCATTAAGTAATTGCAAAGCAAGTACCCCGGTACTGAAATCGATAGCACACCGGACCGGATATCTGTAGATATGTGTTTGAGCACTGCTTAACGTTCCAATTTTTATGATAGGTTCAGGATGATGGTATTGGATATTGATATTGATTGAACGGTAGTGCGGGGTACTCCAATCTGTATATCAATACTCTATCAATAAATACCATCATATGTATGCACCTATGTGTCAATAGCAGGTAAAATTCACCTTTGCGAAGCGGGAAGAAGGTTCGCATCCCATGAATCTACTTGCGACTGGAGGCAATCACGAGACTGCTTTAGAATTGTGATCTACCACATCGATCACCCAAGGGACGTGATCGATAAATCCAACCGTTTTTTTCTCTTAGTATTAAAATTCATGGCAGTAGATGGTACATAGCCTTTTGTGGTGGAATTCAGTGTGTTACTGAATTGCTATGATTTCCAGCACTACCTACTACCTCATTGTCAGAGAGCGACATCGAAAATGCAGTAATCGCTGCTATCATAGGTGAGTACTTGTACAATAAAACCAGATTTTTTAACATTTCTCAATTTTAGAATCGTCAACAGCCATCTCTAGGAGAAGAGGTAGCCTACGTCAGACTCGTGTACCCAACCCGGCTATCATTTCAACAACTACTGCCAGTCTTACAAGTGAACAATTCATGTTGTTCTCTACATCATCAAATACTATTCCTTTGAACGTCACTAGTACGAAAATCACTTAATAAGATTCGTTTTTAGGGTCTCAAGGAGATCATACGATGAAAAAGTCGTCCATAAGAACTACGTCTGTAGACACAACCACATCAACCATAACTACATCGCCCTCATTTCGCATCGGTAGCAAACGGCATCATTCCAGAAACAGTCGAAATCGTGCATTGTTCCAGAAAGCCTTGATCGACGTTTTTTCCGGTCACGATCAATCAAAATCTTCATTTACAAGCCCGAACGAAAACGATATTGATGACATTAAGAATAATCCAAAACTAAATAATATTCGCAGTGAAAAACAGAGAAGTTCAACAATTTCACCAAACTTTGCAATTTCCTCAAAATCTAGACAGACACCACTATCTCCAGCGATCTCATCTATTGTCGAAGCAAACGACGCACAAACTACAAACTCATCACCGACTAATGATCACCTATCAATATTCTCAACATCTGTTCCCAAAATGTCTTCAAGATTTTTACCAGATAGAAATCTAACAGAGATCATTGCAACAACAATGAGGATTACGAAATCGTTGCAAGAAAACATCAAAAAATCAAGTGAAACTGATCGCTTAACAACTATGATCGTACCGCCACTAAGAAATTTCACTATAAAACAACTTGGTAACCATGTGGAATTTGTAGCACATAAGCTTTCAACGGAAGAGTTCGAAGAATTTTTGACTACTATCGCTCCTATTATAGGAAATAAACACAACCCATCACTCGCAGAGAATAACTCTGTTATTGACACCGTTGTCATGACCTCAAGATCAACTGCTACAACTGTCGCACCAAATGACAACACCACACTTCAACAAGATTTTGATAGTGCTCCATTAGTTAGGTCGATCACCAATGCAACAACTAAGGTAATCAGAGCTTCTTCATTTTATAGTACACAGCCCTACTATTGATTAATATGAAAGATGATTATATAGTCAAAATTTTTTCCTCGTCTATTTACATAACGAATAGGGATGTTTAAAAACTACCGCCGCTGAAATAATAAGGCGAAGCCTTTGACAGTTCAAGAAAACATGTGTAGCAGTTTGTGATCTGTTTTATGTATCGACATTCACTTGACACATACGACTCCATAATTCAAAAGTATAAGCACTGGCGTGATCTATCTTTTCGTCTTTTTTTTAAAATTCATTGCCTCTATGTTATCGCAAAGATGTTTCGATAAAAGTAGTCTATATAATGAGTTGAGAGGACCAGTTTCTTGCTGAATCACTGCAGCTAATCGTTCCAGATTATAGTGTTACTAATTCACCAACTCTTGAGCTTGGTTGACTTGAGGCAGGACTTCAACTAGGGTATACAGTGTTCTAGTTCATGTATCACGTAACCTCTCAAGAAACTGTGCTAAGCTAGGCCCTATGACGTCATATAGGCAGAAAGAAAGCTTTAAAATGTAAGAAGAGGGCAGTGTTCGTTATTAGAGGAGTTCTGTTCAATAATATATTATACTATTCACCTTGTTCTCGTTGTCAAGTAAATGTACCTCATTCGTAATAGTATATTAAGCATTATTATATTAAACGTAGCTTGGCAGCATAGAACTGTGGCAGTGACACAATAGTAATCGTTATATACGAGGAAATAGTTATGAACGATCCTGAATACAGTATATGTTCGTTCTTTAATTACAATTGAAGTTTTCCTTTATGATATAAAATAAGAGACCTCTAAAGACGTCCTTGTCCGTGATTTCCTCAAAGATTCTCTTCATACCTAATTAAATTAAAGCTAAAGTAGTCACTTCATTTGTTGATTACTTGGTTCCAGCTTCAATTGCCTGAAAAGAATTTCACTATTACTAATGGACTTAACGATGAACTACGCAAAACGGCTGAAATCGGTTTGTCCACTATTGTTGAGACCGGTTTGTTATCATCCTGTTTGTTTTGATTTGTTTTTTGTAAAGGATGTCATTCACAACTACTTTACTGCTCTTTAGAAATTACTGTCTCATTCAGTCGCACAGACTTTAAATTTTTAGCAGAGTTTTTAGTAGTTAAAATTTTCAATCATTTATTAATTAACGGCATGATACATAATTTCACCAGTACCTTAGAATACCAAAATCAGAGCAAGGTGAGGACATTCCAATCAATAAATTGATCAAATAGGGATCGTGTAATGCAGTAGTAGGAGGAGCCACAGTGACATGCGAGCTCGGTATATACGTGTTCGAGTCTGAGATCAGGCCAACTGATCCTTCCATCCCTCATGGGTCGGCTAATTATCACCAGGACTATCTGGATGGTAAGCAGCACTGACTTGGCAACAGACTATTCCTTTAAAGTCATTATATATACCACTTCCCTTCAAACGCCTCCTGTGTAACATCAAAACCAATGATTATTTGTTCAAATACCGTATAGATCCACCCATTACAGTATGACTTCCAACATTATAATATAATCTAGTACAATATAATACTTCTCAATATGATGCAATAATATTTTAATACAATAATGCTATTTCTATGGGCTATCCAGCATTGCAGTTGTCACTCCTCATAAAATTTTATATCCTAGAGGATAGAGGCATGATAGGTTGATGTTTGTTCCGAATGCGCTTTAATTATAAAATGTTCTAAATTACGTACGATAAATAAATGAATGAACATCAATTGAAAGCCATCTTAATAAAAATAACGAAGTTATTAAATTGCCATCAATGAGAAACTGATTGAATTTCCCTTTATAAGGTTCGCTATCTACGATAACTTCGCCAGCCCTCAATTCTCCATTCCTATTGTCGACAAAAGAGATCGGAGCACCTGGTTCTGCACCACCAAATGATTCCGTGGTTGACGAACTTAACAGAGCTGAGAATTTCATGGAGGTAAAGAGATATGAATAAGCGGTAATCACAGTTATATATAATCTCTTACAATATATATTCTTTATATAAGTGGGCCAACTTTCGAAAACACGGAACCAGCTTTTATGATTTATTACGGGATCGAGACGCTATAATACAATGATTGTTGGAACGACAATAGCATATTCTAATAACACTTCTTAGTTGACTCAGTGTGTAGAATGACTTGATGAGGAAATCTATGAGTAATGCACTTTTTAAAAATAATTTTAATGTAAGAATGTGAAAACGATTAGCTGCAATTAAGAACTGGAAAGCGAATATGTCCAAGGTTTTGATTTCATGCTAAGAACATTTTGGAACACAGAAAGTAAGCGCACACATAGGGCATTGGTAAGAAAAGCCATAGCTATACGCAGATTCTTGTCATTCTACAGAGGTTCACGGTATTCTTCATCACTCGGTGAAATGATACTAGAATAATCAGGAAGGACAAATTAAACTTACTTGACTCTGTCTCGCCAATATTCAATCGTCGAAGAAGAATGGATGCTGCATACCATAAATCCAATCAGGAAACGAATATTTCAAACCTTACATTGCTAAAAAAGCGTTCAAAATACCACTAGATTGACTCTTTAAATTCAGTTATGTTCTCTCTCTCTCTCTCGCTCGAAAACTACCTAACAAATGCTCCTAATTGATTATCGTTAAGCACACTTTGGTCGCTCTGCATTAACTTTTTTCATCCCACTTCTCGACACTATTGATTCCAAAACAATCACTCACATAATAATATAATACTGTTTCATTTTCTACAGCTTTTAAGCAGAAATGTTTTTGTTTCTTATTACTAGTATTTACATTACAGGTAGCTCGTCGGCTAAACATATTTCGAAATCGATTCACAGTTCAAAAGAGGACTCGTAAATAGTTGACAATTGCCTCATCATAAACCAATCAATCGTTCAGAAATGTTTACCTCAATTTCACACTCTCTTCATTTCCATCCTACTATTGTAAAGCACAAGTTTGATGCAAATCACGGGTTCTTATTACTAAGTTTCAAAGAGAACTAATCAAAATACTCTTAGGTATGTTAATTGACGATTTCTATTTAATTGAGAACAAGTTGTATATACTGTGATATCAAATGTGAATAAAGCTTTATACTAAATTCATAATATTGCTGATATCGAATGAATTAAGAAACGTTAGTGAGATGAAATTCGTGAGTGAAAAATGAGGGGACTACGAACGATGAATGGAAGAATATGAACATTTATTTAAAACACAATCACAAGTAATACAAAGAACAAAAGGTGAGCACGGTAAAAATCCTCGATTTGATCATACTAATATACTACCCTCATTATATACCTTCAATGTTGGGATAAAGCTATGATTCCTATCTCCTAATTTAAAAAATTGACACCTCTACATTATCACTCGATGGTTAGATACATGCTTTTTATTCATAGTGCTATTTGCTTTTTACTTGATTGATCAAAGCATACGGTACTTCTAGAAAGTACAAAAAAAACAAGTAAATTCATATTCAGTCTACACCTAAACTCAACACAAACACTTAACAACAATATATTCAATACAACCTAACATATTTCATATTATGGAGATCCCACTATGAATTATAAATAGAAATAAATGCATTTCACTCAAAAAGCAAACAGTCGAAAATCAAATGGATACGGATTCGTCTTGCTTTGGAAGCTCGAGCGAAATTTTACACATAAAGAAACAAAACATTGGAGTCCACTACATTTAAGAGGTCTCTCTTTAGACTCATTAAATATGAAATAAAAATGGAGGATAATTCTCTTTGATCTAACAAGTTGCTAAGACCATGAGCAGTCATCAAGTAAAAGAGTAATAACCCACTTGATAAAAGCAGAACCTCATCTACTCCAACTAGTTTCATTTTTTTACTAATAACATTATTTTTTTAAGTGAGAAAAGTTAAATCAACTTAAATATTAATGATACGTCAGAAAAAAAAAAGAGGCGCATTAGAATACCTAAGTCAAAAATCAATGATGTCATATCACATTCCGACAACAATGGAAGAGAATCGCAATTCAGAAACCACATTCCAAATCATAAATGCTGTTCACCTTCAAAAGCTATCAGCTTGAATTATGTAATAAACGAAAAAAAAAACATTGCTTTACAAATCCTAGTGTAAAAGTTAAACTGTTAATGAAAAGTGAATGTAAAAAATATCAATTCGACAAATATCCAAATATTTGGGGAGTGAAAATCTAAATGAACAAAATCAATAACGTTCAGGAATTACAGGAGAATTCTCGTTATTAAAGATCGCAAAAAAAAGATATAAGCCAGTAGCACTCGTTTGTTATTATTTGCTTTAGCGATTATCAGAAGCAGAATACTTCTTAACTACACAGCTTTAAGCTTATTATAAAAAGCAAAGTCATCCACGTTCCTTACTTGAGGAGTTTCTTTCTCTTTTTTGTCATGACTAGAAGCTTCCTCATTAAACTGACTAGTTTAACAATTTATAAGCACCGTGGTAATGTGAGCTGTGTCTGTATAACTTTACAGAAATGAAATAAGACATCTCGGATGAAATCGTTTCTTATCACTCTAGAACACTGTTGTCGAAGATTATGACGAAAACGTTGGTAATAATATAAGGAGATGATGCACGAGATTCACGTTGACCACCTTTACCAAGGATGCACGTTTGCTGAAAATTAGTAGAATTGCAAAAATATTGGTATATGGCATCTCCTTACTTTACATGTTTATGCAAATATATGTAAAAATATGCACAAACAAATAAAAGTAATATATACATATAAAAACAAATATATGACTGGATTTTTTTCATCTTTTTTAGCTGCTTTTAGCTTTTTAGCTGCATCTGGTAATGACCTAGAATCCATAGCAAAATCGTTTCAACACTTTGAAAAGAAAAAAATGCACTGAATCATTATATACTTTCTAACTGAAGTACATCCACTCTAACCGCTCTTTTCACGTACTTGAAACAATTAAGTCCACACTTATACCACCAACGTAGGGTGACATTTGCAAAAAGAAGAAAGCTAAGATAGTTCGCTAATGCATTGCAAATCGAGTAAAAGTAGTGTTGGTGGAATAGTGGGAAAAAATTAAAAAGGGAACACAGTAGAAGAAAAGAGTAAATATCTAAAAAACGGATCTTCATCACGGAACATACAGGTTAAATGCTTCAAAAATTTTCATTAATCAGCGAAAAAACTGCAATGATTCAAGAGGCAAATCAAATCATTCAATTTCTCACCTTTGAATCAAATTAATGAGGTAGAAAAGTAATAAAATAAAAGAAGTGGGAAATGTTATACGATAGTATCCACTAACACACCTAGTGCTGGTGATAGATAACAGGCGGTGGTGCTGTTCGTCTAATACTCGGAGTTCGTCTCCAAAGCGTCGACTCTCTCGAAGTGCGCGTTTCACCACCTCCATCACCGATTGCACGTGGCGCAGACCCACCGCGAAATTCGATTTCGTACTGCAGATCAAAAATTCACATTTGTTTGTTTTGATTTTGTGAAATATGAACTTAAAATTTAAATTTATTATTACTAAGTCGATGACGATTTGGTAATTTCGCATTTTTCAGAGCATAGGAAGAGTAACGCCAAAATGTAATCCATTTCCACAAACCTCTACATATTTTTGGCAGAAAAAATTTTTCAGTTTGAAATCTAAAAAAAAATCTTGGAAAAATGTTAACGGTTTATTTCACTATTATTCGAACGAAAGAAAAACCAACGTTAGGAATACCATTCAAAAGCTTCCATTAACAAAAACACGTATTTTTCTAGTTTCTCGAAGTGATTATTATTAAATTTATGGCATTCTTAATCACGAACCGATTAACTTGATAGCAGTTTTGGAAAGCCTGTCAAAAATCGATAATGATCACGATTATCGAAAAGTCTCAAAAGTATTACCAATAGCAAAATGAAAATGCACATTAAAAATACCTTGGTCGCACAGACAAAGGATGAAGTGACGAGCTTAGCGATTTCATTCATTAAATTTTTCGTTTCTTGAATCACTGAATCCACCTAAACATAAAAATTCCACGCATGGAATTCTTCCTAGTCTAAGTGAAACAAAATTTATGAGTGATTTCGTAATCCTTACCTTTCCAAATGTAGCTGATTTACCTACAGTTGGGCTTTTAACGAGAACCTGAAGTTGTTGACAGTGAACTGGGATTCTTTCGAGTATAGTTGACAATTCGCTTTTCTCTGCAGAACCAGGAACCTAGAATACATCAGTTAAAATTAAAAATTTCATTCACCTTTTGTATCTGAAAAGTGACCAAACCATTAACAATAAAATTAAAGACCTTATGTTTACGATTTCAAATTAGCATTCGTTGGAAGCCAAACCAAAAGAAACGCAACTAACTTCATAACTAAATTCTCGCACTGTTTTGTACATTTTATTTGCTTGTTCAGCGAAGAACTCAGCCTGAGTGAAAAGATCATGTGTTGTTTTAAGAGGGCCATCTCCTCTAGTGAATAGGTACATATTGTATGCCATTGATGACATCGCCTGCAAAAAAATGAGATAATACTTATATAAAATTATTTATTTTGTCACGAACTATTACTTATACACTACACCGCGCCGCAGGCACATTATCAGTCGGCTTTAGTTAATAGATTGCTTTCTCCCATAATTATTATTCAATTATCATGAAAGAAGTAAATCCTCCGCTTGTTACGTCATCCTGAGCTCTTATTTTAAGCCTAATTTGTTGATTTCAATTTAGCTTCCACGATATATCGTTATACCATTAAACGTTACACGTTATAAGTAAAAACATTGTGGGATGTCGCAGAATAAGTCACTCTCTGTATCTCATATACAGTTTCGAATGTAGCAAGTGCGTGTTACACATGTGTTTACTTGCCTAGTAGATTATGTGAATATCTCTATACTTGAGTACTCAATTTCTCTTTTCTTCTTAATTAACGATACATTCAAAATGAATGTCAATAACGATGACAGAGCAGTTAATTTTTCAATCACTCGTTTTGACATCTCATTTAGTAAGTCGTTTTTGGAGGACTTCTTATTCAAACATTTAAATGATAGCAACATGAAGAATATACATCGATAATTCGACAAATGTTTTAGCGACTGGATCTTATAACAAGCTTACAAATGTGGCCAGTGGTCTGAACTTGACAACTGTGGAGTAGCAGAAGTTTCTTAAAATCTATCCTAAACAACTCAGATATAGTATGCCAAAATCCTTTAGAAGGATATAGAATACCGAACTGACAGCATTTGGCAACTTTAAATAACGAGTTCTTTTTAACGACAAACTTTGCTAATAGAACTATCAGGTACTGAGTCGAAATAGATCGAGTAGACATAAGTATTTAAAGCTTCAGTACTAAATTACAAATCAACTAACTTTTGCCCGTTTTACAATGTCGTTCTCAGCATACTCATCCCACTTCTCCGCTTCGGCGTCCACTTCAGATGTCAGTAGTTTCATCTCCAGTCCAACTTTAGCCATTTTCTGTTGATCCTTAATCATTCCGATTTACATCTGTTCAATTTGAGAAGCGCTAAAGCATGGAGAAAGAGAGAGAGCGACAACAAGATCGTTTCTAGCACAAGGTCTTCGAAATCAGGCTAATCACATAACTTTCTTAAATTCGTGAGCGCTCAGCCAATATTTTGAAGAATTTGGCGTGCGAAAAATGGCAAATACAAAACACCAACCTCAATATCAAGTGTGATCGGTTTTGATGGTTTTGAAGTGGTTCCATGCTTCTGAAATAGAAAACGAATAACATTGAGAACTTTTCGACATGACCTTATGTGTTATAGTGAATTATTTGTTAGTCTTATGATTAAAAATCATAGTCATATCAAAGTTCTCAGCACAGCTTAGAAAAAATTCCCATGAGAACTTTTAAACTCTCTCAAATTGTCATGTAAATTGATAGATATTTTTATAGAAAAATACTTAGTAATCGAATTCTTATGAATTAAACTACATTCAAGATTGAAAAACCAACTCCATAAAAACTTCAATGAACGTTAGACCGTATTCGCAATGAGACGATTCGGTATTGCTCAAACAAATAGTTATACAAACCTCTTTACTTCTGAATGCTGTTACACGATCACAATTCATTATGTCGAACTCAAATTGATCCCACGTTAATCCCGCATAGAAAAGGTTAGCAAGATATCCAAACGTAATTAGCGCAAACGTTTCCCCAGCTTTTTCAGACTCATAATGTCATCGTATGTTCCACCAAGGTGGAGATTTTATCAATTCAATTCAACAATTTTCGTGCTATACTGCGTCGTAAGCAGAACGGCTAGATGGGAATTACTAATTGATTTGCTCTATTATCATATACAAATTGTCATGACGCAACATGAAGTTTCCATTGTGATCGCTCGCCCTTCCCCTCCCCAGTTTGAATTTTAAGGTTGTTCTTATCTTACGGCTTAAATAATATCAGCATAGTGAAAATTTGATATAAGCACACTTACAGATGAATCATTATGTGAAAATATTATTTTTAGTCAAATAGATCTAACTTTAAAATGGAAAAATATTTACATCACTATTCAACAACTAGGATCACAGCAGTTATAATGGAACGTCACTGTTTATAATGTTGAGTAGTAATGTTGAATTCTACGCTATACTTAGTACTTGTACTGTTCTTTTTCGTATGACGAACTCTATCGTAGCACAAAAAAGTGTTCTTTTAACATAAATATATTAATATGACCCTGCTAAGAATAGAAGTTGAGAACGAAAGGAAAGCTTTAGAAAATATGGTCCAATAAATTCTGAAGCATAAACGGAATTAATGGTCACCACGACTAAGTTAGGCTGAAAGCCTAAAGAGTATATGAAGGAACAGAACAGAACAATTCTGTAAATATTTGAGCGAATGCTAGCTTGAGAGTTAACGAGTGAAAAATTACATCTATGTTACCCGCATGCATATACTAAAATTTGGAAATCTATCAAATCTCCATCATTCAGCTACATTACAATCAAACCATGCAAAATTTTAAAAGTTTATCACACATTTTGCAAACAAAAACCATGCAACAAAACAAGCATTCACATCAACTACTTGAACTACATATAAGAAACAATCGAATATCTGAAAAACCTTCCGAAGTTACCACCATTACAGCATTGACAAAATTTTCGACTAATGATACACAACAAAAAACGTTCACAACTCAAAAATTCCGCCCACTACACAAACCCGCACAATTCGACGTACCCAAATTGCCAATCAGGTAATAAAATTTTGCCATCTATATTCTATATTCCTATTCATAATTCTTTTGTCGTTTTTGAAGAACTTCACAACAATATAAATGCGCTACAGAACCACAAGTTATTCCAAAAAATGAAATTTTATACTTCATACGCATCAAATTAACTCTATTATCAACCCTATCTTTTATGGAAAGGTACATTTCGCAAATCATCTAAAATCAAACTGATGCGGTATTCAAATGCTTTGGTATCCTCGCTTGTCACGGAAGCAGCAGAGCTCAGTTCATTGTTATCTTGCGAGAGAATAATACCGCTGTTTTGAAAATGTTTACGATACTCAAGTGACGACGTTGATACGGATTCACTAGAATTGTATACGGGATGTACTGCTTTCTGTGAACCTATTGAGCAATTAAAAGTAGTAAGCGGAAGATGGCGTGAGCTGCTGAATCGCGACAATGAAGATGTTGAATTGGAACTGCTCACCCCAGGTCGAGGTAGCGACATGTATGCCTGTTTTTCAGCGGCGACGCGTCCGCACGCAGCGGAATCCGACTCTTTGGCAAGTCGTGAAAGATCATTTACCTGAAATTACTAAGTATTAGGTAAAGAAAGTAGTGTAGGTAAGCAACGTTAAGTAAGTTATTCAATTCAAATTTTCTTATTTAGGTAAGTAGGAGAATAGGAGCACATTAGTAAAAGCTAGTTGCTCTCAGTTGCCGAAGCAAACGCAGAGGTAGTAAAAAAACGCACTCTGATAAGCAATATTTTTCATGTTTACTGTTACAAACTAAAAAATGGATAAAAGAACCTCATTATTGAAGAGAAATATGCGAGCCTCAATAATTTTAATAACGAATGAGCAATAAATAAAATATGCCAGAAATATAAAACGTACTGATTGACTCCAAGTGTCGCAAAATACCTCTAGATTTTCACGAGCAATGCGACTTGATGGATGTTGGCAAAGAGTTCGACCAGCGAGTAAGGTCTACAATATATTCAGTGCTATAGACAATTTTCATAATTTCGATGTGAGTAGTAACTGAACAGACCAGAGGTGCTAGTGACCTCATATTACGTTCACAGTGGCCAGTATTCACATGAAGAGCATCCGTTAACGAAATATGATGCAATAAACGACAAACCTATAGAATAGCTGCATTGGAAATAAAGGACAATGAATATCTTAACAACTGAAAAAAATTGATAAATTTCCTGGAAACCTCTGTATTCGATAAACAACTATAGAGCGCTCTCATGATGTTGATAACCTAAGTGCTAAAAGTACACTTATATAAAGATTAACAAACCTCT
The DNA here is from genome assembly GCA_000816705.1 of Dictyocaulus viviparus. Lineage (NCBI taxonomy): Eukaryota > Metazoa > Nematoda > Chromadorea > Rhabditida > Metastrongylidae > Dictyocaulus > Dictyocaulus viviparus. Next base: position 38,478 of record KN716416.1, on the reverse strand, counting down.
TGCATATGTTCAGCGTGCTCTCGGAATTTATCCATATATCTTTCGACACCATCGATATCACCCGAAACAGCACACGTCTTTATAGATGATAATAGCACCTGATCTTCATTTGCTCGTAATACTTCAGAAATCTGCAATTAATATTTAAATCTTTTTCTTACAGTATGAAACTAATATTTAACACCACAATAAGACATTCGTTTTCTAATTTAACATGAGTGATTACAATTTTTTGAATACATAGAGAACCAATCGATAAATGCTCCCACGTGTTCCATTGCAACAATTTGCAGTTGTTTTCCAAGATCTTTTAACCGTCTGTTCAATCGCTCAACCGTAACATCAATACTGTCAGACCGTAGCTGATCACAAGATTCATCCTCAAAATTTGTATAAAGATAAACAGCGAATCCCAATAGTAAAGCTGGTTTTTAATACCTCCGGTAAGATCAAATTCGTCATTTCAAATCGACACTCTTCCAAAAAATCCAGGATTTGTTCTCGATGGTGATGCGGAGTATACGCAGAATCAGTAAAGTCCTAGAAATCATAATAATTAGCAAAATCAACAGTATAAATATAAGTATTTCACAACAGTTTCCATAACGCTGCTGATGACCAATATTTTTGCCGTCTCGAACTCTCATCAAAACGAGAAAACATTTTAAAAAGTGATTTCACTAATTAAAGAAGGACTTGAGTCATTTCGCAAAGCGCATCTAGAGCTCCGATGAGTCGTTCTCTAACTCCTACTCCAACTCTAGACGTCATTCGAACCATTTCAAGCATTTCCTGAAAGAAGGTTTGTTTAAAAAACACATCGTTTCTCAAAGTATGAATTTGAACTTCATACCACGCACATGAATGTACATTTTTAAATATTAAGTAAAACGAGCATGAGGATGAATAAGAATAGAAAAATAACCGTCAATTGCTTAATAGCCGCATTCGCAGTCAGTTGAATTCCTATATCTAGAGGTTCCTCACTGAGTGTTTGAAGAAATCGAGACGGCTCAATTGGAACAACACCATCGCTTACACAAATCGCGATCAATTGAAGAGCAGAGCGAATCTTAAATCCTTTGTTTAAAAACGTAACTCAAAATAATGAAGAAAAAATAATAACGCTAGTAATGCTGAACTAGTCGCAAAACTTGGAGCCGGGAAAACTATGACAAGCTATGAGAGAAATAGTGGTAATTTAGATCCTGAAACGTTTGGAACTAGAATACCACTATTTACTTGTTCGAAGACTCCATCCCTGCACTGAAGAGCACTTTTTGATTCCGGATGTCGCAAAAGTGTTTTTGAAGATGTGAGTAACAGCATTGTATGCCTCTCCAAAGCCGTTCTCGCAACTCCCATTTGTGCTTTTCTTTTCTCACTTTTTAAATCGTGTTGTCTGAAAACTTTATCAAAGATTGACGTGTGATAAAGAAATATTCTGTGACGACGATAGTAGATCAAATTCAGGATGGTTACGAAGACATGCCAAACGACTGTACCTGTCACCTGATCGATGAGCCAAATCCACCATTTCACCACCAAATTCTGCAAAGATTTTAACAAATTCAGTGAACGATCGACAAACTTCTAGTCGTGAAAGTGAGTACGCTACCTGAAAAAAATAGAACTACCGATATAACCTGCAACAAACAACAAATACAGTTTCTTTTATGTTTTTGCTAGAAAAATGCTTTATGGAAACTTAAGTATTTAATTCTAGCTAATGACTGAAAAAAAACATTGAGAAACAAAAACTCAAAGAACTAGCCACTGAAAAAACCATTTAATTTGTCACAAATGAAGTTTTCACACTAAGATAAGGAAATACAAAACCCTACCACCACACTCGTACCTTGTCTTCGGCTCTCAAAATGTGCTTCACTAATACTCTATCAGCCAAAAGTAATACTCTGGTGACGCTGCTAAGAAGCTGCCGACTTGCTTGAACAAGAACACCTTTGTCCAAAAAAGGAGTATCTGGCACCTCTGTAGCAGAGAAGGAGAGATTGGCTATGGAAGTTCCTGCAACAATCCCGTTTAAAAGAAATTTGCAATGCATACTATTGTAGAATGAAAACGGATTGATATGACAAGTGATAATATTAAATAACATCATACTAACCGTCTCATTTTGAAATGCAACTTTTCAATCAACACCCATTACTTATAAAGGTTAGTAAAAATTATCAGAAATTATAAATTGAAACGATTATAATGAACATCCGGATTCTAAGCAGTTTATAGTAGCTGAAGCCAATTCATTTTATAAAAATTTCCTCCATGCACCTGCCAAACGCGCTTCGTGACAAGCATCGTACATCTCTGGTTGAATATCTGGATTCTCATCGGCAATAGTTTCTCCAACAGCCACAAATCGCTCAATAGCAGCCTCTACCGCACTGCCAACCTTTAAAACTCAGTACCTTTGCATGATGATTAAGAAAAACCGCGATAAAAGACCATCTTTTTTTTCATTTTATTGAAAAAACCTTCAAAGCAGCTCGAATTGCTCTTTCCGATTTTGGCTTTCCATTCATTAGGTATGACTCCTTGAAATTGACGAGTGTAGTGATCTACGATATAAATGTAGGTTATTAAGAGATCGGCATCAGTTGTCATTTAACATAACGTTTTGTTTCTTTTATGTAGGAAAATTGCTACTTATTTTAGATAGACTTATTATGAATTTGTAAAAACAGAATTGTGTATGAATGATCAACTATGTTCTACAAAACACCTAGACAAAATAGTTACAAATAGAATCAATATTTTCGACATTTAAAAGGTTTGCAAGACACAACTAATGGAGGCAAAGTTCACAAAGCAATTCGAAAACCCGCTATATGGGTGTTCCTTTTGCAATTACAATAGCAATTATTGAATTCAATGCATAGCTCTGTTTCCTCAACTACTCGACTTTAAGAAAAAACCACAAAAACCAGTGAACCGTTATAAATACTGATCGTTAGTATTGTAATTGTAATTGTAAGCCTTAGAAGCCGTGAACAGAAAATATCTTTGCCGCTTAGGCAGAACACCGTTTTTAATATAGTATAGATGATTTCAACGAATAACCATTCAAATTCTTCAATCATTGATAATAACAAGAACAACAGATGTTACGCTAAAAGAAATATTTACCTGAGATACGAGTGGCACAAGTGTTTGTTCAATGGATTTCGTTTTAATCTCAAGATTTCGTGCATCCAACCCGAAACTCGTTCCGCCATCACCACAGTGTTCTACCGCATAGGAATGCGCTAATGACATACTTGAAAAGCGTCACAACGTAACATTAATCATTCAGAATAAAATACCGTTATACATACCACATTATTAAAAAAAATACCAAAATAACTCCTATTAGCACTACAACAAATAACAGGAGCAAATTAAAATAACGAAAGGGTAACTGACTTGTAAGCAGAAGTACGATAAATAATACATATTGATACAAATTCCACAATTATAAGATAAGATATGGGAAGTCCAACGATAATTCGCAACTAATTAAAAAAATAACGATTCATTCTTTGATTTCCTCAAATATTTACATACTTCTTCATATCACTTAAAACTGCAACTAACATCTTAAGAAAATAATAACACCTCTACCGCTTTATTTCAGCAAAACAAACATCACGTCCAATGTCCAAAATGAAGAAGAAACGATTGAGAAGTAGCTTTAGTTTTTCGTCAGTATGATTATCTCTAATACATCGGAATGGATAAAGAAATTACTACGAGCATGCAGCAGCATATTGGATATGCAAGGGTAATCTGTATCAAGAAAACTTTCAGCATGGAATTGCATGAAAAACTTTTGTTTTATGTAGGTTTACGTCTTGTCCTTCCGTTTCGTCTTTTTTGTGTGTTATTCTCTCAGAGTGCAGTATATCAAAGAACAATGTAAGGATGATGCAGCACAAATATATCAGAAATAATACATATCAGAATTCTAAGAAGCCGAACTAGCACATTTCTCATAATTCATAGGATATTACATATGATATGATTTATCTGTCTCAGTGTTTAAGATTGAGTCCTAAATAACACTCATGTATATATCAGATGGTACATAATTATACCCCTGTGCTTTTCAGGAACTATAGATTTTAAAGTTGTGCAGAAAAACCTTACAATCCATCATCAAGTAATTCTCCACATGACATGAGCCACGGTTGAGCCTAGCTATGGTTTCCACTTTGGTGGTAATATGCGACAAAATCAATTACTTAATTGAGTCTTGAATACAGAAGATGTACAACATACTGTTTTATTTAATTTTGCTAAGAACAGCAATATCAGCGAAAAATACTCAGAAATTTACTTGACATAAAGTGAAGCAGATATTGATTAACTATTTGAGCACTTGGTTGAATTGACTGATGCTTTAACTTAGAGCCTTAATTATTCAGCTACATGCCCTATCACAACTTACAAGGTTCAATTGGAGAGAATCGACATTCACAAATAAAGCAATGGTAGTGAATAAAACCCGAAAACATTGTCAATTCTGCAGAACAACGACAAAAACCTTTTTAAAAAATCAATATCGTATCCACTACGTTTTTTTTTTCGACTTTATAAATTAAAGTGCAAATGGAGATGTTAAAATAACTTTTTGAACAATTCGCTCGAGCCTACGGTACGAGAATAAATACGATAATCACATTGCCATGAGAAATTTATAAATACGAAAACAATTTCAACGTAAACTAACAATGTTTAAAGATTCTTCAAAATGAAAACTAATAGGTTTCATTGGAAATGAGCGATATAATATCGGAATGATTACAGAGAAAACAATATTAAAGCTGGTTGGTCAAAATATGGCATAACTGTTAACACTAATATTATCATATTGCGCAATTTCAACGCATCTTCTTCAACAGTCTTAGAGAATTTTATTTGTATCCTCCAAAATATTTGAAACTGTCACCTTTTTTGAAATTCGAATCCACTTTCTCTCTCAATATTTCCATACAGAAAACTCATAAATGGAAAATACCGATTTATAAAATTAGAGATCATTGATACGGCTGCATTTAAATCGAGTGCAGTAGGATTTCCTTGCGACGGAAAGCATGTAGTGTCGTACAAAGCTGGAATGCCGAGCGTATCTAACGATACAGTTTGAACGAGATTAAATTTAATGTTCGGCTCTCTACGCATGTGAAAACCCTATTAATAGTCAAATGCTTAAGATTGCTAATGATGGAAAATAACATACACTAGAATTTTTCCTAGGCCACATAGCTCGAACCCCGCATATGACGTTTGTGTTAATTGAACGCATATGTTAGCTTTTTCCACAAAACTATTTAATAGTAACATATCAAGATTTTCTCTATTAACTTCATAACGAATTTCTCTTACAACCATCACAACCAAATGCACTCAGTCCTACTTTAAGGAGACAAATTATAGCAGAACATGTGAAACTAGCAGAGACTTTTACTCGAAATTTCTTGTGCGAACAATGGCTTATGTAGATTTGTATAGTTCATTCTGAATATGTTACCACAGTCATGCTTGACTTATTAAATCAAGAGAATTAAGTTAATTAGACATTGAATGGTTCAGCTAACTAAGCATTCTGAATACTATTTTAAAAGTGAAGGAACCCATAAATGAAATCAAGAGGCACAAGGCCGAACATCTTGTAAGGATGATTGATTAATTCTACCAATAGATTAAGCAGGTCATGAAGCTCTAATGTCAACTACCGCTCTAAAACAGCGCCACCCCCGCGAAAGCACTTCAAAATTTCCCCACATGTAGGATATTTGATCGTTTTAGTTTTTGAAGTAAGATGTTTTGTTTTTGCCTAATTAGCTTGCGACGGCTTCTTGCGTAAATATCTGGATATTTTCCAAAGCTAATCATAGTTGCAATCTATAATAGGCTTATCGACTTATAGTTCAAGTTCAAGGTTCTGACAAAATAGAATGGTAGTCGTTGCGTTGCACAAGTTCCTAAACGTTCATCATTATGATTTTGGATATAAGAAAGTCTGAATTTTGAATTGTTTTCGATACCAAATAAATACAATAGAAGTTTTTTGAAGAGGTTTATTGCGAAAGGTAACTAATTGCTAAACTATTACCCCACATATGCAATATATGTTCGACTCCTTACAAGTGACAGTACTTTACAAGTACAGTTGTGGTTAACTAATGATGATCCTTCAGATACAGTTTTTTTTTTCTACCAAAGTGTTTTTCTTAGGTGTAAAGTTGTCGAATTCCTGGTCTGACAACTTACCGAATGCTTTATCCTAGCTCTTTATTTTGTCAGAATGCACACTGTTGTCTATTGTAGCTGTACATCAACAAGCATTAATCTTCTGCCGTCAAGTTTTCATATCTTTGCTCAACGATATACGTTGAAACAATTTAACGAAAAAAAAATTAAAGTAGAATATTTGGTTTGTAAAGATTTAAATCCAAGGTAGCAACATTATGTCCACTTTAGTACTCTATTCAGAACTGCGTTACGCGTATGTTTTCGACCGATTTGTATCTTGGTAGGTCATATTTTTTGACCTTATTTTGAGACATTCTGTGACGTAATATGGAAGATTTGAATCATAAAATTTAATATCGTATTGTAAATAAGAGGTGTTAAGTAAATTTATCGAATCATTTCACATATGCTTATTACATAAGCCGACTAACTTTGTTAAGGGTGATTTGTCTAGACCATGTTCATATAACGAGTGTTAAACACTCGTGATTCTAACGTTTTGGGTTTAATGAAGGCGTTTTTGAGACTACAACCTTGATCATAATCTGGTGTTTGACAAAGTTCGTCAGCGCAGCTTTAAGTACAACTAGCTCATAGAGTCCGTCAACTTTGTTCTTATCACCATTTTTTGACTTAATTTGGTGCTTGAACTCAAAAATAGAATTTGTTGTTTATCGTGTCAACCATCTTAAGTTCAAATGAGCCATGTCTGGCTGCTTATATTGTACACGAAACATATTTTGGGACCGTTGCTACACTTGTGTTTTTCGGTGGATAAAGCATATGCTTCTAACTTGCAGGTATGTAATTATATAGATTTAATGGAGCTTCTATATACAAGCATCTGCATTATATGAAATAAGGAAAGAACAGCTGCATTAGGAAGTTGCGCATGGTAAACTAAAACGAGAGTTGTACTGTTAAGTTGTGGTTGGACGCGAAGTGACTATTTAACGTTAGTGAGTGAACAAACCCTACTTTTCAGAATGATAGCCAATAAAAACAAGTTCTTCGCAACCTTGATCACTTACAGTGGGATGCACCACACATTTAACATCATTCTGATGTGGAAGTAAATGGTTGAGCCTATACAATGGCTTGAAGTTGTCTACTAAATGATGTTACCTTAGCAGATCATCTAAATATCAATTTGTTGATTCTGGATGTGAAAGACTGGTCCTCAACCATTACTGTAAGGCTGCTGCGCCTCTTGCAGTCGTGATATACGCCGCTTGACAACGGCGACATTCTCAACAAAGTATAAATTATGCTGAGCTTTGTACCAAAAACATCCTATTGACATACTTTAATCAGCATTTTCTTCATATATAATATTATTACTATCATGGACGATTGCTTTTGCATGTAAGAGCTCATGCAATTCAAAAATAGAAGCCATTTGTTTACTTACTTAATTACTTGTTTTAGTAGATTAACTGTAAGTTTTATATTTGCATTTGTCTTGTAAAAATTTAGATCATTGAATCACCCTGATGTCGATGTTCGATGATATTCTCAGTAGAGCGGAAAGTCTCTCATCAGCTAACTATCACACAAAAATCGCTGATATTTCAAAAAATAAGAAGACTAATAACAGTCTATATGAAAATGCTGCTGTACAGGTTCGTTTATAATTAATTAAAAAGAAAATTCCGCAGATTGCATTTTTTTTCTATTTTCAAGGGCAACCCATATAGTGGAGCTACACTTGACGCAGATCTCAATAGTATATTTCGCGCAAGTGAACATTTATGGAAGACAAATGCTGCGTCAACTCCAATACAAGTGCTTTCCTAATAATAGTTTTCTGTCTATGAAGTGATTTTCGTAATTTGTACCCGTATGACACTTTCCTTTTATTTAAATTTGAAATCAATATAATCGAATTTTTAATTATTTTGTATTCTCGTCTTCATTACAACTATCTTCTAGAAAAACTTCTTGTTTGGTGAAAAGGGCGTAATTTTTGGACCAACACTCCCAGCATTAAAGGATGTTCCTGCCGTGCCTAAATCGGACGATTATTTTGAGGTGATTATTTGTCAATAAGATTTGTAGGAATCGTAATGTTTCTCTTCTTAGATTGATGAAGATATAGAGCGTATCAATCTTGAAACGGACCGTTCCTTCTTCAACCACGTTCTCTTATCACGTCCTCAGCCTGTGTTAACATCTAGCAAGATCCCAATAAAAGTTAGTCTGACAAATCAATGTGGTGTAACTTCTGACAATATTTTGATTTAAAAGACTTTTGAATTGAAAATTCAATGCAGGAAACTCAACTGAATAGATCTCCTGTACCAAATCCTTCATTGTCAAGTAGACGAGAGCTTATATTTGCAGAAAAGCTCAGGAAATACTTACGAAATAAAAAAAAGGTCGTGTTCAGTTTTATGTTTTTCAGCCTTGGTTATGTTACTTACATTAGTTTTGTTTCGCAGAAGGATCTATGCCAGTTATTCTCCGATGCTGTGAAAGAAAGTGGAACAGACGGTTCGCTAGCTGGTGTTTGGGCAGAAGTATTAGCCTTGATAGACCGGAAGGTTGCTTCGTGATTTTTCACAGATTTCTATTCTTTTACACGTCGTAAAAATTTTCCCACATAATATTTAAAAGTACTTTTCTTTCTGTCTCAGATCTAGGTCGTAATTGATTCTATCAAACATTACCTTATCAATCTTTCAAACATTAACTTTTCAACTTTTTAAACAGTAGCTTTTCCAAGCTTTTATTTTTTCCTTTAATAAAAATTACAACTTATCATGCTAAAATTGATATGCTTACGTTGCTTAGTTAAATACAAAAATGGAAATTTGAGTTTGGGCTATCCCTGCACTTTGCAGATTTCCGATCTTACGTACCAGCAATTACACTATTGAAATCCTTATATTGGCTCGGATTCGCTAGTTGCACGCTTCATCCAAAAGTAGACTGATGTACCCTTAACTTGAATAAATAAACTTTCATTAGAAATAGAAAGAACACAATGTTAGACTATGAGCTGGATGGATAGTCGTATGGTTTGAAGAGACAGTGAGTCGAGAGAATGTGAAGTGTATTGATGTGAAGAGAACAAATGGAACTGTCCAACGAAGAGCTATTTGTTATTGAGTTATTCACGAAGAAGGTGTGAAAGAAATGTTAATGAAAAGGCTGAAAAGACTTTATATATTTATGCGTGATAAGTGGTGATTATCATCATTATGCTGTAAGTACGGTGGTTCATTGGAGAATGGCGAAGAAGGTAACAAAAATTTGCTACAATCCTCACTCTGTGATAATTCAGTGCTTCATTTGATTTCTAGTTGTGATATGTTATTAACACTAACCTTTTAACAGCTTTGATTTCACAAGATGTTGGTAGTGGTATACTGTTGCTTAGTTGCAGTTTGTGATACATTTATGGAAAGTTTGGAAAATTGATCATATATACGTATAGTTAGATGTTTATATATGTGTGTACATATTTATATAAATATATACATATGCTTCAGCAGACACATATGTACTGCATATGCATATATATATATACAACATTTATTAGTTTCACAGGAATGTTCACAGAGGAAGGGTTTTGACAGCGCAATGATTACTATTCCAAAACAGACATCTGTAGCCTGTGCGTTTGATTATTGTCTTCGGGTCTTGTGATTGAGTCAATAATGTGTTATATAAATTAATTGATTTTTTAAAATTTCTGAAAGTGGATTTTGCACGTGAAAAAAATTTGCGATAGAAATTTTAAATTGGATTGAGGACTTGTGACGAGAGGTACAAAATTGTGATGAAATCCATTATTCGATGCTTTTCAGATTCCTGGTGATCATGATGATCTTTCCGTTGTTAGTTTGTTGATAGAGAAAGCCTGTTTATTCCTGCAGAAACTGTAATTGTTTATGTTTATTTCATCATAAGTCTACTTCTATTATTTCTGTTTTGGACATAATATTTATAACTTTTCTGAATGACTTGCAGTTTTGTGGAACACATGAACGCTCAGGTAGAACGAAATTTGGAACGCGCTCAACGTGGAGGAGTCCCAGGGACTAGAGGACTAGTTGATGCCTATCTCAAGGTTTAAAACGTAATATTGCTCTTCCTTAATTAATCTTTATTTGTGTTTCTCAATAGATTGGAGCAGATGATCCTCTTGCTGAAGATGGAACAGTTGAAGGATTGCCCGTATGGGAGGTGATATTTTCAACACTTTTGTAGAGATACAATTCTAAGATAAGAGGCGTTATTTTTAAAGATAATGTGATAAGGAGGCTAAGTTTTTATGTTATACCTTATGTTCTGTGAATCCTATTATTGTAAGGTGACCTATCATTGCTTGCGTGCTGGTGATCTATGTGGTGCTAAAGACGCGCTGGAATTTTTGGCAAATTTCCCACAGTCAGCTGTTCTTGTGGCTTGTTTGAATCATCTGACGAAAGAAGACAAGTTTGTTTTTTTACTACATGCCACAAAACATTGGTGGTTATGCATTGCTTAGGTTGGATATCGAATTAAAAAAGAAGTTGAAAGTGGAATGGCGGCATAATTTGAACTCAGCAAGAGATAAATATAAACGAGCCCTTTATGCAACGTTGCTCGGATTGGGTAGGTAATAGAAGATCCTTTTTATTTGCAAGGACGATCCATATGTTTTAGATTCAAATCTTGCTGATTCTCTCGAAAATTGGTTGTGGTTCAAGTTATTCGCTCTGAAAATTGACCCAACTTTGTCGCCTACGCTTTATGCAGAAGTTCAGAAAAGCATTTCGATCGATTATGGTTGCATTATTGGAATTAGTATTAGCATTTCTCATTTAATCTTTTTTTTGGTTAGGAGAAACATATTTCATGGCTGGTGGTACCCACGAGTTTCATTACTATTTTACAGTACTTTGGCTTTCTGGTCATTTGAGCGTGCTGTGAAGGTATGGAGTTTCCATTGATGTATTGAAAAGCATACAATGTCTTATACACAACGATGTCTACTCAATACTTTCTGAAGTTTTTTAGCTTCTTTTTGACTGCGGACATGTTTCTGATGCTGTACATGTTGGCATACTCGCTTACGAGATGGGTTATTTGCGGAGAACTCTGGACGCAGCTGCAGAAATGAGTTAATTTATTTTGTTGTTGGACAAATAATGTTTCGATAGTTTCTAAGTCTCACTATTGGAGCTACCTTGTTTCGATATTGTTGTGAACTATTTTAGTAGTTGTGGATTCTGCTCAACTCACAAAGTGCTCGTTCAATATAGCACGTTTGTTAGTTTCCTACAGTAAAGAATTCGAACTGGACGATTACAGTCGAGCTCTAGATTATTGGTTTCTTTTGAAGGTGAAGTTTATAGAAACACTTTGGTGAAAGATTACGCTCCTGATAAACATTTTATTCTGTCCCACGTAATTTTTAGGGTATACGTACACCTTCTGGAAGTGATGTGTTTGAAATGGCTGTTAGTCGTGCTGTTTATCTCACTGGGAAATCTGATATTATCATAGGGACGTTTGCAACTGATGGAAGAAGAACTCGTGCTTTGATCGATGAGTAGGTTCATAACGTGAGCCATACCATGAAATGTTCGATAATCTTTTACTTTAGATATATTGAGGACTCATCTGACGTTATATGCCGTGTGGCACACGATACAGAACTTGGAGGAGATACGACCCAAGCAGTCAAATTGTACATGCTTGCAAATACTCCAGTGAAAGCCATTAATTTGTTATGCTCCGAACTTAGTGATGCAATCAGGTCGGTTAAAATAGGAATTTTAATCTGTTATATTCGTTTGATCATTTATAAATTTCAAGGAATGATCGTATGAGAATTAATGAGCTTCGCGATCTGGCGGAACAGTTAATATCAGGTGACCACGTAATTTAACGACTTAGAAACTAAATTTTAATTCTAATAAAATGGCTATAAATGGTTTGCATAAGACCGGTCATGTTAAGGACAAGTGCAGATCCAGTCACCCAATTTTTCCACACTATGCATATTATTAGATGTTGGTTTATTGATTAGTTTTTGTGAGTCTGGTATTCCCGAAAAAGCGTTGAGGTGAATTTTATTTTGATTTCGCTCTCAGTGTTAGATATTATAGTAATACGTTTTGATTTAAAGTATCTCACAGCAGCTGCGGTTAATACCAATAGAAACGGAACAAGTACCTGTAATTGTTGCGGAGTTTCATCTCATACCGGATAAGGTATCCAGTTCATCTGCTTTTATCTATTATGAAAAGTAAACTCGAGCTTACAAATTTTCTAGGTGCGCGAGGTAATACCGGATCTCTGCTTGCACCTTATGCGATGCATGGTTGATGCTATTCAGGCTACATCCTCACCCAATGTGAAATTTATCAAACAGGTCAGTCTTTCAATAGTTGTATGCACGTTACTTCGTTACTAGCACAGGCGTTAGTGCTGAATTACTTATAATTTACTAGCTTTCCTTTCAGAGAAAATCATAATAATATCTGCATGCTCTCATCCTTATTTTAAGGTCAAAGCAATCATGATGTATGCTGCCACTGTAAACTACAAGTTTCCACAGCATATCACTTCTAAATTATTGCAACTACAGGCTTCAATAGCCGTATACTAGTTTCGTGTTTTTTACCTCTCATATCGTTAATTGTCCCTTACTTGCTTTTGTAAGTCTGGAAAAAGTAAATGCAGTTCTTTGATTGATGATTGATCATAGATTTGATCTCTGACCTTAAGCGTTCCCTATGTCTAGAATAGTAATCTTTTCTAATCCTAGGAAGGCGCGTATATAAGATTTGGTCACAACTTGTTGGCTCGATCTTTTCGATTTTCCAGCTCTTCACGTATGGCATTTTTTCGTGACAAATTG
>KN716416.1:7507-17524 GCA_000816705.1 Dictyocaulus viviparus | reverse complement strand
TACCGGTAAGACATTTTAATTTTGATTTTGTAAATCGATCTTTATTATAAGAGTTTCAGAAGGCTCCTTGGTTGTTACACCGGATTTTTCTCGCTTAGAAAGTGCGTACCAACGTGCTTGTGAGTTAGCTCCTTCTATCACTAATGCACAAATTGAGGCCAAAGCTGCTCTCTTTAGTATGACTCCAGATGGGTACCCATTAGTAGGTTATATTAATGAAAACTTAATAAAAATTTTTGAAATAAAAAATAAAATTTTTCTATTAATGAAAATTTCAGAACTTTTTTACACGTATGATGGAAGAACTTTTCAGGTTGGCCCTTTTGACAAAAACTACTGGGTATCAACAGCTTTTCTCGATGGAGTGAGCAGTGGCGGTGGGATTGGGAAGTAAGATTAGTTATGATAATAAAATCATAGTTTATCTTTTTTCTTGTTTTTTCTGACGTCTTGTATGCAAGCATTTTAATTTCTGTTTTTGAGATACATATCTGATTGGATGGTGGACGGTGAGCCTCCTCTGGAATTGTTTGACACGGATGCAAGCAGATATGATAGATGGGCGACGCGACAGTACGATAAACTTTATTTGACATCATATGCAGTATACAGTGTACATCATATACAAGTATACAGCTTTAAAATACTCCTATTCCTTATAGATTTATTGTGGATAAAAGTCGCGAAACGTACTCTATGTTCTACAATTGGTCTTATACAAATAGGTTGGGTGCTCGACCCACAGATCGTGTTAGTGGAGTTTATGGTCGTCTAAAACGAGATAAAGGACACTTCTTGTTTCGCAATGGCTGGGAGGTGCGTGATTATTTTGGTTTAACGTACGTTTCATTACTTTGACTGTTTGCCAGATTTTTTGAATAGGTTCCACACGTGTTTGATATTGATGAGGAAGGGATGTTATCAACACTAAGTCGTGAATATGAAATGGTGACGAATAAGTGTGGCGTTATTGACATGTCTTGGAAAGGAAAAATAGAAGTGAAAGGGAAAGATGCTGATACATTTATGAATTACGCCATTTGTACTCAGGTAATTATAAATTTCATCATATCGTTGTGTTTTTAATTATAAATTTTATGCCCAAGATTCCATCACTTGGCCGAATAGGATCTGGTTTGATGTTGACTAGGCAAGGACGCCTATTTGCTCCGTTGAAAATTTTCCATCACGACAACACTCGATCCGCTTTCATAATAATCACAGAGCCTGAAAGAGAAAGCAGGGATATATATTGGTGGGTAGTAGTATTTAAGCAGTAGTAACGTAAGTGCTTGAAGTTATGTCTATATATTAACTTTTTAGGCTTCGACGTGCAGCTTCAGAAAAGAAATTTGATGTTCAAGTGAACTGTGTGTCAGAATATCTTGCATCACTCGCACTTGTGGGACCTAACAGTAGACAGGCATGCAATCCTGCTACGATTTTTATATTCTAGATAGCTATTGTAATCTCTCCGCAGGTTCTCTCTGAATTAACCAAGTCGGATATGACAGAAGAAGGATTTCCACAACGCTCTACTCGTCTGATGAGACTAGGACTCGTAGCTGTCGTATGTGCTCGGAGTTCTACTTCGACTGGTCAACTTAGCTATGAACTTTTTCACAATAGAGCTGACTCAGCAAAACTGTACGAAGTAAGAAGTGTTTATGATTGTTAATTTCCATAGTTATTTCTGATACAGTGAAGTTCACTTGTCATGACAATTTTTAGGTTAGAACGGTGTTATACATATATTTTATCAGGATTGTTATTACTCTTTTGTGCGTAATTCGTTCACGTGAAAGGAAAAGTATAGTATGAATGAGGAAAATACGAACGAAATCTCTTAGTTTACTATTAGTCTAAAAGTAAATGGGATTCCAAAGATACGGGACTTATATGGTACGTAGTATTCGATCTCTGGTTCAGTGAGGTCATATTTTTTCGTTGCAATACTTCTTCATTCAGTAATTGCCTTAATGGCTCTTTTTTTAATTCATTTGAATTTTAGTGAACAAAATGTAGTATTTAAGTGAACATATTGCTCTATTTCTTATAATCTAGGAGATTATTCGCGCTGGAAAATCGCATGGTGTGGTGAATTTTGGTCAAGCAACAATGAACGCAATGAGGCTTGAGCACGGGTATAAAATTTGGGGACGAGAATTGACTTTAGACACCAACCCATTTGAATGCGGATTGGGAGGTGTAAATTGTATTCATCTGTGCTTGGAAAAACAAAACAATTTTATGGTTGTAGATCTTGTTGACTTCAACAAGGAAGACTTCATCGGGCGAGCATCTGCATTGGGTTTAAGTAAACAAAGTTTTGATCGTCGATTAGAACTACTAACGTTCGATCCTGCCGAGAACTCGACTGTGCCTCTCGAGTGGAAGAATCTCCCATTTGGTATGGAAGTTGTTCGTCGAGAGGGACAGGAAAAGGTGTAGTGAATGTTTTCTTAGATAATTTTGATTTCAGTTTTTGAATTTTTGATTTTGTGCTCTAATAGATCTAGTCTTACTATATTTAAACATTTGAAGCGAGCATTTAATGACTGAATTATTCATCATTATGTTGCACATGTTCAGTTGTATTAGTGCGTTTTTTTCACTGTATTACTGTTATTTTCATAGTTGCTATAAGATTATTGGTCAGTTTTATACTCCAAATTTTAGCGAATTGGTCAAATCACGTCAGGCTCATATAGCGTTCGTCTTCGACGGCCAATTGCTTTCGCATGGATTGACAATGATGTCCAAAGAGACGAAATAGTAAGAAAGATACATTTGTGTATTGCAATTGAGATAACAGTGAAAAGCTGTAACCATCTTTAGTGAAATTTTATTATAGCTGTCAGTGGATATAGGACTGAATCAAAGGCTGAAAGCAACTATATTGGAAAAACTTCCACATACTCCTATTCAGTAGATTAGTCATGATTGTTGTTAGTATTGGTTGTGGAACAAATGATGCTGTGCGTAGATATTTATCATTATTTAAACACATATATTATGTTGATACCTAATTTTTAATTGTACATAAAACGTGTCTTCTTGCACTACTTGTAAATACTATTAGAAAAGCTAAGTATTCTTATTTTGTGTTATTTCTTTCTTATATCCGAACGATGTTTGTATTGATAGGAATGAATTTTAGTCTCAACACTTTTTTTTTATCAGGAGATTTTTACGTCTTAGATATTGTGGTGATATATTAAAAATTTTGGGGATTATTTTTTTGTAGTCAAGTTGAAGTTCAGGTGTTTTGTACGTGCAGGCATGATTTAAATGTCACGTAGCAGGAAGAAAGTTTGTGCACGTGATCTTACAGATGCTCTTTTAAGAAGTGAACTACAACTGAAGTTCAACATTGACAGATTGGAAAAGAAATATAGTAGGCAAAAGCACAATGAGCGCTCCTCAAGTATTGAAGTGAGTAGCTTAATTTCAGCAAATTTCGTTTATTGCATTCCTAGCGCATTGATACAGCAATCTCGAATCAGCTTACGCAGTTTGCAGCTAAACCTAACCCTGCCAAGCCTGCCATCTTCCTAGGGTCAGTAAATTGGTGCAAGACCAATGTGGGAAGATAAGCATTGCTAACTTGATTAACAGTGACCAATTAAAGTCACTGTTGAAACCCGCGACTTACATTCAGTGTTTTTAACGATGCCATGTTGAACACGATTGCGTAGACGTACCCCGCATCAATGAGTGCTGGTTATCTTAGATTGTTTTGGAACCAATTTAAAGACCCTTGGAGGGATAGCGGGCTTGGCAGGCCCCGGGCAGTTGGGCCTGAACATGGTCGGACTTGGTGTCACTGTGGCAGCTCCACCACTGCGCCAGCTGTCGGTTTGTGTACTATTTGTTCTCCTACATTGCTTAGTGCAATAGATCGTGGTTGTCATCGATTTAAGATAGAGAACCAATAAGTGTGATGCACAGTAGAGACGGGTAATAAATTTTAGAATAATGACCATAAAAATGTATTTAGATTGACCTAGTCACTGGCGAAGTATTTGCTCCTCGTAATTTACCATCTCATATTATCCGCGCCGAAATTGCCAAATTCAAAAATCATGAGCGTCAGTTCGGGTAATGTTTTCTTATCTTGATCATAAAAATTTATTGTAATATATTTATTTCATTATAATAAAGTCATCTAAAATAATGTATAAGTGAAATAAGTTTAGGTCTGGTCAGCTGTCCGAACGTTACAATGGAATTAAGGTGTTTGGTCACAATTATAGACGAATGAAGGAGTGTAATGTTGTCGACACTGTGAGTGAACATAATAAGAATGTATCTTAAAATCGTACTTTGTTTTCGAAGTGACAGTCTTCTTTTGTATGTTTCTTCTTTTTAGGAGTTCAATACATATTTCAACTCTAGATATTCGAAGCGAGTATTGCGAAGAACACTCGTCGGAGAAAGCGTTAAGGTTTTTGTTTTGTTAGTGATTGTTAATACATCTGAATTAGGTGTGAATCAAATGATCCTGGGTTATGTGTCTAATCATTTTTAGGAGTTTATTTACGACACCTCTCTAAAGTACCTTGATTTTGTTATTAAGAAGGAAAACTTGCCAGAAAACCTGTTTTGTCAGCAATGTATGGTCTTTCTTATTGTTCCTCTTCCAGATTTTCTCATTGGGTCATTGGCTGTGAATAAAATTTTATTTAGACAAAGTTGGTTTCAACCCAAAGTTAGCTCTTCTTCCTACGGAAGTTCGAGACGACGAGTCAATTTTGGAGAAGATCTCTACTATAGACTTCACGCCAAATAAATGTTAGTAAGCTTTTAATAGATGTAGTTAATCGTATGTATAATTTTTTTCTGTAGAATTAATTAATATCGAACTATGATGAACGATGATCTACATTTTGGACTTGATTTTTTGACTTTTTTGGAAACTGGTTTATTATTTGTAGGTACTGCGAAATCTGCAATGGTTCTAAATGATAACTGCGAAAAATCAAGAGAATGCTCTCCTATCCATACTTCTCAACCGAGTATCTCAAATCCAATACGAAGCGATGCTGTTCTTGTGGAAGCCATAAGCAGATCATCTAAGTTTGCACCTCATACATCAAGGAAAGGAAATAATCTTTTACAAAAAGTGGCATGTATCTCCCCAGCATTACGAAGAGCAAAACGAACTACAACTTCGACTAGAAAACGTGCAAAAAATAACAGGAAGAGAGTGTCTAGTTCATTCATCGAAAACAAAAAAGGCAAGAAAATTAATCTAGCATTTCTTAGAAATGTGCCTATAGTATTAAGGTGCAATTCGCTCAGGATCCAATCATTTAGCAACTACTGCAGTACAAAACGAGAAAGTCCCATATTTGAGAGGCATTCGAACACCTTGCACCAGCAATCAGACAGATTTTGGTTCGACCAGTTGAGTCTCTTTGGAGTTAAATTGGCGTTTAATTTTTCTTCTAATTGTATTTATGTTTAGCTGGAGCAGAAGCTCGTTAAATCGATGTATACTGCACGACATTCCCAATGGCTTTTGGAATGAGGTGAGAGTTTCATTTTTTCATGACAGCTGTGAGAAGTGATACTTCAACTTTCCAGAGCGCTTCCGCTGTGTTAAACTCTTACTTTGCAATTTCATCTCAAATCACGGGGAAAGTAACATTTATGGGGTTTGATATTGAACAATTAAGGTAAGAATAAACAATCGTAATTCTGTACATAGTGAGAGGTAATATAATGTTTTCAAAAAAGTCTTCACAGTGCCTTTGAAATGGATATTTAGAAATGAAATTCATGATGAACAGGAAACAACACTGTCTGTCTTCCTCAACTGTACGAACGAGTGTCAGATAGCGTGTTGTGACAAGTATGTCTTTTCTTTATTTTCTATTTTATATTTGGAGATACAACTATAATATGTTGAGCTCCATGGTGGACAGCGGTTTGAAAGAAGACCGACGTATAATGGCAGCAGCAAAATCCCGTAATAATCGACTCTTGAGAGGGTACTTTGCTTGAAATGTTGTTACAGCTATCGCCTATTTAGTATCAGACGATTCTGCAGTGTGTTTTTGGTGATATAATGTTTACCTCATTTTTACCTCGCTTTTCTTACTGCCTAACATTAGTGTTCAATTTGTTTTGATCAGTCTTCAGGATTTCTTGGTTTTCAAACTTCCGGGTTTTACTATTGTTAAAGATAATGCTTGTATTTCAAATATGTCATAAATTTTTTGATCGTTATTTTCTTTTCTCACTACAACAGTTTGAAAATACTTGAGAATTCTGAGTAGTTCCTCAACAACTAGAGTTCAAGGTATTTATTTTTTATAGTTAATGGCTGAGAAATGGTTGCTTGATTACACATTAGAGGATGCCATCGTTGATGAGGTTTGAAATTACATAAGATTTAAAACTTTTGTTCTATTAAAGTGTATGAAATGCATACGTAGGAATTAGATATCTTAGTCTTACTAATTTTTATGAAGCAATCATTTCATAAAGTCCTACTATCTGTGATTAGTGCAGCAGTTTGGTACTGTGGACCACCATTTGCTTTTTGGTGATGCAATTGCTTGTATCCACTCACTTATAATGAGGTGGAAGCATTTTCGCTGGGATATGTTAAAGATGAAGTTGGAGGAATAGAACAAGATAAGGAATAAAGGGTTATAGGTATCTGTGTCCAACCGAGTTGCCACCAAATTGGTAAAGCTGTTTGCTGAAGGAAATGAAATTGCATATATCGCTAGGTATCGGGGTGATGCTCATGAGGGAATGACCTGTGACCAACTGCGCCATTCTTTCAAAGTATTCAAAGATGTGAAGTAAGTTTGTGGTATTGTATATCCATTTCTCTAGAAATGACGGACCTTACCAACCATCCAATTTTCTGTTGGATTTGGAAGAAAGAGTTTATTTATTAGGGTGTCACATCTCAATAAAATATGATTTGAAAGCCATCGATTTTTCTTGCGAATACAATTTCTATTTTTTTTTTCGTTTTCATAGGAAATAGTTGCAATTTTCGAGGTTTCGTTAAAAATCATGCAAGCGATCTAAAATATTCCAGTTTTGCCTTGTGAAATGGTCTAATTTGTTTCTCATAATGGCTTCGAAGCATTTGTAAATATAACTTCAGGATGCTTGTCCTAAACGCGTCTGATTAACTGACCCAGGACTTACGTTTTCATTAATTGAATGATTTTTTCGAATTGAACTTATGTATTCCAGATCACATGGTTTGTTCTCAATTTACTTTTGTATGAAACACCCAGCGCTTTTTGTTTGCTCCCAATAAATGGTAATAGAAATCTCTTACTCCCTCATTCATCGTTTTAGAAATCGATAGCACAATCATTTATGAAAGGTGCAATTTGTCTTCAAGCTTCCTAATGTCATGGTTTTTGAAAATTTACGTATTAGAACTATTGAATCTCATATATCTGCTCTTTCAAGCGAAAGATTTTGGAGAAGCTTCTCAATCTATTCTTCCAAGTCGTAGTTGATTTCTAAGTACCTCTCAATTCAGTTTGACTCTATATCCATAATTTAGAGACATCAATGAGAAGGTTAAGAAAGCTGTCGGCAGTGTGAAAATCAAAGATGATGGAGATAAGCAGTTTCTTATGGAACGATTGAAAGCAAGAAGTTTTCTATTTTTAGTTTACTTAAAGCTTGTCAACATTTTTCTTTTAGCATGCAAGAGAACCAGCCGATATTACTGAAATTACACAGTTGTACTCTAGTACTCGGAAAACTAAGGCAACCGTTGCTCGGTAATTGTCCCTTTATTTTTTGTAAGGTGGTTTATTTTTGCTAATATGACAAGTACACTTATTAATTAATTTAAGAGAAATGGGGCTAGAAGAGGTAGCGCAAGGTATGTTAAGTGGTAAAACCTTCAATCTGTCACAATTGGTGGGTTCTAGGAAAGGTTGGTGTATAATATCAAACTGTATAATGTTAGCTTTTCATGGTGGGTTGTTGCTTTTTAAAGCTTTTTTCAGTTCAAATAGTTTTTCATCTTTTGTAGTACTTAATTTTCTGGATTTCTAAATTCTCAATTATTTAAACCTAATTATTATACAATCAATTTCATCAAGGGGCGACTACCGATAAAATATCCATTGGAAATTACTGAAGTATTGAGCGATCACAAAACGAGAACCTCGACAGTGTAATTGGTAGCACACCAGGACTGCAATCTGTGAGATGCAGGTTTAAGTCCCAACTGAGGTTCCAGGTTTTGTGATTGGCTCATCATTATGGAGAGGTATCAATATTATTTGATATGATTACATTGTGTTAATTGAATTTCAGAGTTAAACAATTTGGAAACGGTCGAAATCAATATTAGAAATTTAATGGCTGATCTTATGAATAGAATGCCAGAAACACTTGACACAGTAAAGGCAATGTATGTTTTGATGATGATTTCCAAATTAATGGCAATATTGAGAAGAGAGCAGGTGTTTAATGCCGAATTTCTTAGGATTGATTTGTAGATTGAACACTCATTCTTGAGACCACAATGGTATTTTTTTCAGAGCAGGAATGGAAACAAAAGTGCATCTGTCGGTGCAATGTGGTTTATCCAACAAAGCTAAGAAATGGACACTAAGTGATAGCTCCTATCGATTGATCTCGAATTTCAATGACTATGTTGATTTTAAGAAAGACGTGAGAAGAATTGAAAATTACCAGGTAGTTGTAGATGTTAAAAACTATTTTCTCCAGTTATTTTACTTTTTGTTATCCAGTGATTTTTATGCTTTTATACAGTACTGTTATAAATACTTTTTTATCATTATAAAGAAGTACGGAAAAAATTATTCGAGTGTTTTTATGTTGTGTTCTTTACCAACATTCCTTAATCAGATCCTTGCGATGCAGCGAGGTGAAGAGTGCGATGTGCTGACTTGGAAGATAGACGTAGCTTGCACAGAAAAAGAACATCCAGGACACGGCTTACGGTATTTTCTCATATGGGTATTTGTACACAGTAGAATTCAACGCTTGTCGGAATATTGATGAAAGATTTTGTCTATAGAAAATCAACTCTTTGTGCCTAACAACGAACCCATTTCACTTTTGCTTTTTCTTACGTTAACGTTCTACAATTAGTGGGTCTTCGCCTTGAAATTAATTCAAATTCTTAATGTATGCTTCAGTTTCGTCGTGTTTGTGGTCTTTCAAGAGCAGTTGTTTTCCAATATCATATTATACTTTCTGATAATACGCTAATACACATTTCTAGTTATAGATTGCATAAAGAAATCATTGGTCAATGATTCTATCCCTGAATCATGTGCATTGTACTCACCGATTTTTATGTGAAATCATTGAATGTTTTCCCAATTGCATGAAATTCTTGAACATAGGACATCTGTTTTGTATTTGTTTTAATCAAATATGTTGCGTCGAAACAATTCAGAGAGTAGAGGAATGAGGATATGTTTGTGTCCTATTAAGCGATGGAGGTCTACATGAAACTGTCTTGTGTAGATTGCATACTATATTTATATAATATTTGCAGACAATTTATTGATCTATCCCCAACTTCAAAGCGAAGGAACTTCTTGTAATCAACTTTCTGTACCTTATTTTTTACGATGCAAACTGTTTTAGTACTAACACATCTACTTTTATACGGAAGGGAAGATGCATCTTTTTTTTTTGCTAAATGATTGTACATTGTATATGCATATAAAAACGTAGATCAAACTGGCGCTTCTAGATATCGACTTGATGCCCTTATAACCATGAGCGTGCCTTTTAGTCTGCGCGTATCCCTTTTTATCTGCCTTGTTGTAGCCTTGTGAACGGTTTTGAAGCCTTTTTGAGATGGCTTTGTCATGTATACATACATATATGTTTAACAGTTTTTCGATTCGTACGTGATTATGTTACTTTCTTCTTAGCTGGTCGTAATTGATTTCACATTCCAACTTTTCAAAACCATACCGATTTTTTTGAATTCGCGCAACCTATTCCGAAAGTTTTTACAAATAGCACGTCCTTTAT
>KN716415.1:132191-163423 GCA_000816705.1 Dictyocaulus viviparus | reverse complement strand
TTCAGGGGCCTGTCCGTTTCTGGAGCTGATGGTCCCCTGCAGATGACAATAAGCGGCCACTGGATACCCACACCAATTGTTTTTTTTCGAAGCGATCATAGTGATGTCATATGATCGGTCTTCTGTGAGGGTTTGCTAACGACACGTGCCAATCATTATTTCATTATCCCATATAATTGAAGATTATGAAATATTAGTAGAATAAATATTAAATGTAGAATAATGTTATTGCAACAGATCGGTGATCTACTTAGCTCTTTTGATGTTTTGCTTGACTATCCAGCTCTTTAGTTAACTCAATACCACTTGCAATCATGAGGATCATCATGAGGATATCACTTGTACCTATTTTGGCTCGAGTACGGTAGCCTTATGATTTATATCAAAGTTGCGTGATGTTTTGTTGGCTCAAGTTCGGTAGCCATATGGTCTATTTGCGTTAAAGTTAGGCGATGTACCTAAAACTTGTATAAAAACCTTTATTATAAAATAGATAAAGGATAGAAAATACATTGTGTAGGTGACGAAACGAATCAAAGGCTAAGAATAGATTGAGTTTTTCAACGAGAGTAAGTAAAAAAAGTTGTGATCCGTCGAATAGAAAAAGAAGTGAATAGTCGAACATGCGAACAATCCAACAATGAAATGGACGGAAAACTAGATTGTTTTATATCCATATCCAATAAGAGCGTCATGAATGATAGGTGATAAGTTATCGTTACTCTGGCGAGTGCTGGTTTATCATTGATGAACGGAGAAGAAGTTGCAATAGTTGCTTCATTAGCATTAGTATCTATTATGTTTCATCAAAATTAAGATAAGATAATAAGATAATTGTTGGCGTTGATCAATCCCTTGTGGTGGGATGCGCCTCCGCATTCATGTTCAACGTGATATCGTGGAGGTGGTTGAATGCGAGCCTGTCTATACAGTGACTTGAGTTGACCATTCTTCACCAAGTTAGTGCCAGTTATCTTACCCAGACTCCTCTGGTACCAATTTACCGACCCCGGATGGATGGCGAGCTTGGTAGGCCTGGGGGGCGACCGCGAACTGATTGGGCCGACTTCTTACTGCGACACATCTACCACTGAACCACTGCACTCTGAATACTAAATAGTAGCCATAAATATAAGTAATAGGTAGTGTTACTGAGCAGTGAAATGTTGACATATGGTGGTTCTTGGTAATCGAATGGATAATGAGCGTAGTTATTAAGTTGAAAAAAAAAGAGGATAAAAATCGAAACTTTCTATTAAAATATATAGCTTCACCACTAAGTTCCAACCAGCGCTTTTATAAGATTCGTCTACTCTTGGAGCTTTTGATCTTAAACACGATCAAATCACATCCCTAGTTCTATTACCTCAATACTTATCTCTCATAAGACTAAATTCCCTAACGAGATTCCAAGCTTACACCTACAAGCCTTCTTCATTTGCTATGAAATAATGACAATCTGTTATAGGTTTGATAATATAACAAACGAGTTCTAATTTGAATGCCAAAACATATTGAAATGTTAGAGCAGTGAGTTTCTTCCTTCAAAAAGCCTAAAACGCCTGGATCAGTATGAAAAGAGGGACGAAAAACCAATCAATGCATGGATAATGGAGTTTTACACATAATCAAGAAAATTCCACTATTTCTCAAAATGATTCATCCAGTAATTAATTCTTGTGAAATTTAGAAAGATTTTCTAAGTATTCGAATCAATATTCCATTCAACGAGTATGTCAGTAGGAGGGCCACTTACATCGGTGTGAATTTGCCCAATGGATATCAAGCCATCCTCGAAGTCACCGGGGTCATCTGGCCAAATCCGTATGAGAAGTTTTTCAACCCATGTACTATCTACATTACCAAAAATGAAATGTGCTGACGAGAAACGCAAGTATTTTTGTTGTGTGAAATGTTTTTTTGGTAAGCTATTATCCTGTGAAAATTCTTACCTCTTGAAAGACGAGGAATGTCACTTCTTTTGTATTGAGCTTCTAGTGGATTCAGCACTTTTAAGCTGAACCCATTCATAGTGAAAAGGCAATTGATACACGAGATATGTTGTAGCTGAACCACTTCTAGTGTATCACTAAAATTTTCGTTTTCTTCTTCTTCATAGTATATCGTATCACTAGTACTCTACCAAAATAAAAAAGCTTGTAATTAGGTGCATATTGATTAATCTGAGAAACAGTAAAGATGTGGCATGGTTAATAACCTCTCACAGGAACGATTATCTGTTAAATATCATAGTTTTGTTGAAAAAAAAAGAAAGATATGATAATACCAGCAACGATCAATATGCATACTTTGCGTGCAATCGACATCCGATCATTATGCTAATTTTCTCAAACTGTAAAGTGATGACTAGTTTTTTGATAACTCTCAATCAGATAACGCTAGGTATCCAGTGGAAAAAAATAGCTCGACAAGAATGCAGCATTCAGAGAAAAGCCTAAGTTCTCAGTATGTGGTCTAGAAACTAGAAAAACTTGCTCCTTTATTGTCACTCATAAATTTTAATGAGGGAAATATGCGCTTCCTAATCAATACGTTTAAAATAAGTAAATCATGGTATTATTGAATATTGAAAGTTTAGTGATAGTTCAATCAATCAATATAGAACTTATATTTACATAGAACGAATAAAGTAATGAAGTAATCCACTGGTGGTCGTTCTTTGACTGCCATGCAGGTCCGTTTTCAATTATCCTGTACTGTTCGTTGATTAGCCTACTGTATTTTGCTTTTGATCAGAAGAATCTGATTGACAAAGATAAAACACTTATTTCACCATCATTAAAATGCAATAAGAGATGCTTTGGCTTCGATCTATCTTCTGTGTGGCGCACCGCGCCCTCAACCTCATGGTGAAGAGGTGATGAATCCAAGCATATGGATACAGATTGACTTCAAAATACATGCTCTCTTAATTCAGTTCTCCTTGTCTTCTCAGATTACTTTAGTATTGATTAATCAATCCCGGTTAGGATGGTGGACTCAGAGTGCTGTGGTGCTGACTCGGACCGCTGTCTGCGTAACATCGCAACATCCCCTACACCTGCGCTAAGCTAACATATTTGACTATAATCCTTGTGATTATCAGTTTATTTCATTTATTTGTGTTTAATAAACTACTTTTTTGCTTCAATTCAATCAGTGATCTCCTTGTAAGTTTTGAATATTCGTTATTGATTAGTCGTTGATTTACAGAATGACAATAATTTTTTACTTGAATATAATGATGGTGAATTTCTTCTAGATTTTATTTTGTTTTCTCAGCTTCTTAGCTACAAAAATGACTCAGATTCTCAAAAAACTTTTCAGACAATCGACTATTGAATGGATTTTGATCTGCTATCATTGTTTTCAAGTTTTGATTTTAGTGTCGATTCAGAAACAATCATGTAGCAAATCAAACCTCCGATGGAGGTGAGAATTTACTGTTAGCTGAGTCATTAATTACCCTAATAACTCATATAAGACAAAGAATAAGCATTGGTGTGATCTATTTCCTTGTGAAGTTTTAATGTCATAGTAATCTTTGAAAGTGAATGGCCTATACACTGACTTGTGAAGACCGGTCTGTTGCCAATTCGGTGCTGCTTGCCCTTCCAGATCGTTATGATAGTACTTAACCGACCTTCAACGAATGATAGGCTTAGTTAACCTGAAGCCGAAACCCGTCTATGCGGTATCAAGTCCGTGACAATCCATATAATTCTACTGAAATAAATGCAACCTCTATGGATGTAAATCAAGTGAATTGAAGCGGAGTGAATAATTTTTGCGATCTGAAGAAAAAATCGTACACAAAACGTCCAAAATACAAATGGAAGTGATTTTAATGATAGTTTGAGCAGTTGCTGCCTGAAAGAGTCACCTCAGTAGCAAAACCTCTGTAATAAGTCTTTTTAACCTCAGTCAACTTTTGCTTGGTCGAGCAATTTGTTCAAATAAATTCAGTCTTTTTTTTAAACGAATTGGCATAACATTATTCCACTCTTTGGACATTCTGGTTTCATTGGATTGTTTTGCTTTTATAACAAATACGACGGAATTTTATCTTAACACTACAAAAGCTGTTTCCTCAATAAATGAGGATAAAATTAAACGCGATAAAAGAAGATTTTTCGAAGGATTCTTATGATTTTCGTTTTTGGAATGATTTGCAGTGACGTACTTGTTACAATAGACTTGCCAGCCTGAGCTTTCGTAAGAAATTCCGTAATTTTGCGACTAGAAGGACGTTAGAAGAACGATATTAGATGGTATACATTTGTTTTTAATCATGTAATATTGATCGGTTAAGACATGAAGATCATCATCTTCATCAGCATCATCATCTATACAAATTCTATTGAGAGAAATATCCTATATGGTGCATTGCAGTTCTCTAACTGGAATTTCTTACAGGTTGCAATTATCGTTTATTGTTAAGCGATTCGAAGAGAGGAAATGAAACTAACCAACAAATACATAAATAACCAATTGTAGAAGAGCTCAGCAAGCTTATGGTAACTCAAAAAAGAGTCCGTATTTGAAACCAGTGAGGTAATAAAACTGACGTTGATCAGTTCCTGTGGGATATAACAGGCATTCGATTTGGTAATGAATTGGTGAAGTTACAAAGTGCCAAAATAGTCTGTACAATTATGTAAGGTGATCAACCTTTATTGAGTCATTAGATGAGCTTAGACTCGTATAAAATAGATCAAATTGATAAAGAAAATAGTAACCGCGAAAATATGAAAGATTTACTTTCACATAAGGTGGAATCGAACGTAATCGTGCAGCAATTTCCATAAGGCTAAGAATATGGATATGATATAGGAGTTAGCATATATTTTGAGTCTAAGCTTTATAAGCAAAAAGCTAGACAACTCTGTCAGAAAATCAATAACTAGACATGTGATTCTGCTATACCATTTTTTTCCCTTCAAAAAGAATTCTTATGGGACGTATCAAATAATAGTCAGTATTGTTTCTGAATCACCATGTAATTTTTTTCTCGTCGGTTTGAATTACGTGTTTCTTTTATTATTACTATAATTACTGCCAATCAGTTACAGTTATCACTGCTCAATAAAAATTCTATGAATGTTTGATCCTTTCACGCATGAATAATCCTGAGTCAATTTGCCTAGAGAACATATGACATATCCTTGGGTAAGTGTATGGGATATTAATGAGGTACAAAAAAATCACAACACATTGTGGTTATTCTGAAAGGGGCTGTGGATTTATTGCACTCCTGATACATCAGAATGACCAGTGGCAAGTAATCCACCTTCCTTTTCAACCACATTCCACGAATCATTCAATAATATGAAACCTCAATCGTCCAACAGTTTAAGTTAATGTTAAGCTGCTTCATTACAATATTAGTAAAATCAAAGTTAGAACTAACAGTTCTATCGATCAAGCGAGATCATTAAGATGCGAATTTCAGTTCTTATTCTTATAATTCGTAATTTAATAACATATATTTATCCTATTATCGATTGTAATACTTAATAAAATCGTTTTATATCCCTTCGCAATGGTTATAATCAATTTTATAATTCTTTTTTTGCATACAAAATTTCAATAAAAGTTGAACTAATCAATAGTCTTGAAATATTGATTTATCATTGAATCACTTTTCACCTCCGTATTTGATTTTTCAGTTATAATTCATTGTCCAATGCAATGGCAACTGATCTACATAATCGATAACAAGTTTTTGATAATTATATTTGACCTTGTCGGGTTTTTTCCATCCAAATATGCTTTCTAATCAAGCAATTTTTGACATATCTTTTTCATTTTTTCTATATTTTGTTGCATGGTACGCTTAATATTAAACAGTTTTGGGATACTGTACGACATCGAAATTCTGAAGCTTTACCGACTAAGCAGAACAGCTTCATGTCTTCCTTCTCGTTTTCAGAATTATCATGGTATCTTGCTTGTCGAAGAAAAAACAGCAGTTTTAGAAAATAAATAATTCTTTACTAACTCAATATATTTGTAATTAATTGCTAATACTACTTAAATATTTCGTTGTAAACTGCTTTGTTAGACATGTCACTCATAAAAATTTTACTGTACATCTCCTAGGGAGGAAACTACTTGAGGAAAATCGTCTATCCTCATTTCAGAACGATAAGGGCAACACCTACATTGAATTTTATCTATTCAAAATCAAGGATACGGGGGTGACATCGTTTTTTTCGGAAATGGCAATGAGTTTCTTGATTGAACCTCTGTGTAAATACTCCCTGTTGGAACTTTTCAGTATTGGTTGCCTACGAACTTCTAGTAAGAGAAAATTTGTCAAAGTTTTACTCCTAATAGAAAGTACGAGCTAAAGCACGTGTTAAGAAGTCCCATTCGACTCCATTGAAAACTTCTTTATTGATAATTTCATTTTTGTCATGAAAGATGTGGTGTTCATCAGCATTTTCGTATAACTTGAAACCACTAACTCGATATTGATGGCAACAATTACTGATGATAACAACGGTGAATGGAATTATGAAGAGCTGCAGACTTCGCGCTAACTGAGCCAGATCCAAATGAAAAGAAAGCTAATTACTTCTGTATGCGACGTTATACAGAAAAAGAAGCTTCATCGCAATTCAATATCTGAATAGAGTTTGAACCTCATCGCTTCTCTAGAGGACACACAATAATCCGAAAGAAATCACGTGATTTGCATGTCTTAAATAATACGGAAATATAAGAAACATAAGAAGTCGTTATAATAGTTTTACTTCAACCATGCCGTTGGCAATACATACCGTAGAATGACAATTCATCAGAATGGTAATGTCGATATCGGCTCATAATATCGAACCCTTTGAAGAGCGAGTGTTGATAAACGGGTATGCTGACAAACCCGCTTGTAAATAAGTGAAACACTGAGTGATCTCAAAGTCAAGGCCTATGAAGTGCAGTAGGTAGCACACTAGGCTAGACATTTGTAGAAACAACTTCGAGTCCTGCATGAGGTTCAAAGCTTTGAGATTCACTCAACATCATTAGCGACAGAAGAACACCATTAGAAGTTATCATAGTGGGTATGAAATACATATATAAGACTCTTTATGATTTTAGCAATCTTAAGTCAATTATTTCAACATTGGGTACATGGAACTCGTTTAAAGGGCGCAGTGGTAAAATTGCTTAACGGCCCTACAGCGGCTTTGCTCTGCAGTGTTATCGACACGCATCGCAAGGCTTTAGGCGCGCCGTAGACGCGTTAGTTTGATCGAACCGAACGATCGATGTCATTTTAGCATTAATACGCAAGCAACTGTAGACTTCCCACAATTCTGTTATCTATGCACCTGTAGGTTGTCATTATTTCTCGATTTCTGCAAATTAGGATATGTTTAATTTGATAGCTTTTCACCATATCATGGAAGTGTTCGACAGGTAGTGGTTACGCGGCTGCGCTTAATCATCAATGAGATTTGATGTGATTATGTCCTCTGTATTCTTTGCTTACTTGTTTTTTCCTTTGTTTTCATTTTACCTAGCTTTGTAGGACTGGTTGAGTTTATTTATATCATACAATTGATTTTACTGTGCGATTGACGTCTATGAGAAAGGCTTGCTTCTCGAATATTTATTTTTGGTGAAACACTTTTGGATTAACATGTCTTGCAATCACATTTTTTAAAGCATTAGTGAAGGAATTTGGTATCGAAGTAATGGTGAAGGGGAATTTCATGCAACCATTCAGCGAATACTGAGTAGTACAATTTCTATCGTTATGTATAAGATCAACAATAGAGTCATTGATGTAAGATTACAAACGTATCAAAGTATTCAGAAGTTATGTGATTTCGTTATTGGCTAGCTTCTTCGTTATATAGTGAGCTTGGACAAGGATTGTTTCTATTATTTAGTAGAATTTATGGATATAACTTCAGGATTACACAACTGTATTCTATTCTCCACATTGTACATAAAGGTTAATTCAACAAGAAAATATCTCCATTTCGAAGTTCCACATACTCATCATTTAGTCTTGTTGTGTTAGAAATTGTTTGTTTTTTTTTTTGCACTCGAGTAATTTAACGTCCTACCAACTAATACTAGAATTCTTATATAGATAGAATACTTTATGTAAAGGGGAACCACATAATGCATTATGATTAACGTTTATGACATGATGTTACATCATTTTCTTTGCAATTACACACGTAGTCAGCGTTTGTTCTTCGCGTCGCTCAATAAAATGAACTCTGTAATTATGCAAGCTTACAAAGAAATATCAGGCGTTGCCAATAAGCGGTAGATCAGCAGCAAATGATATGAAAAAGACGAAGTAAGTATTATTGTTAATTGATCAGGTTTTTGTTATTGCTTAACAAAATACGAGGTAGGTATACATTATTTACCTAACAAAGCTAGACATTTAAAAAAATCCCATCCATCCTTTGGGACTTGGAGGGGTCCGTATGTTAACGTAATTTTTTCAAGTATTTTCTTAACACATGCTTTCAGTAGCTTTCAAATTGGATATGTTCATGTTTGATCTCCATAAAATCCGAGATATTAAATGTCGAAGATATAAGGTAGCGATTTCTTGAAGTCGTTTTTTAAAATAAACAGAAACGTGAGCTATAAATTCAGATTATTTTCTAGCCGGTGTCAAAAAAGCAGTCGCGCAAGTAGATGGTTTGTGAGACGCGTTTCCAATCGTGATCTCTGTGTAGGTTGTATTGCGGGCGCTAAAGGATCGATTTCACACCAGCTATTTCTCTAGTGCAATTTTTCTCTTGCTATTACTATTGCCTGCATGTAGATTTGGGTTATGTAATTTCGTCATTGGTGGGATATTTCTATCGATTTTTTCTTGAGAATCTGTAACACGTGGTTTCATTTTTATCACATTACTACATCTCTGTCTTTGGTGTTCGTTTAGGAATGAGCTTAAATTACACGTAGATTTCAGTCAGAATGTATTTAATTTTTGAGTGATTCTAGTTCATCAAGGAAAAAATTGCAGATTATGAGAGGGAACTATGATTTTTCGGTTTCCGAATTCAGATTTGGTGATGCTAAGATGTTTGATAATTGTTTGGACCAATTAAACTCCAATGTTTTGTTAAGTATTATATTACATTGGGATTTGCTTGCATTATTTTTTCTAATAAATCCCCCAGATTTTTTTCTTTCCATTGGAGTGCATTAAAATTGATGTTCTGGAGCATGAATGTTTCTGTAAAACTTTGCAACCGTTGTGCATACAAGAATCATTGGTATATTCTCCATTTTTTCTCTTTTATTCCTGTTGTTCATTGTTGTTGCGAGAATTAATTTTCTTTATAACGAAGTTTTGTCAATCAAATTAACATTTAGAGGAGCTAGCTCAGGCGATGTACTGACAACACCAAGTGTATGCTAATCGTCTTAAATATAATTCTGTGATAATCTGTCGTCTCGGGAATAATACGCATCCTCTTATCGACACTGATCTCATCTGCCTATCTAGTGAATAGGTTTCTTCATTATATTTACAAGATCTTTTGTTTTCGTTGCTTTCGTTTTTTTAAAAATGTTTTTCAGGTCAGTACATTCGTACCTCGTTTCGTGCTCACATTTTGCGCCTTTGGTCGTCTCGCTGCCCTCTTTCACGTCATCACAATGGCTGCTGGAATTGATCAGCAACAGCAACAGGTTATGAGTATGTTAGGTTAGTTGGATAGAATTCCTCTATATGAATTTTTGCCTATGCTTGCATTGTTAGTTGCCATGTTTTCCTGTTTCTCCATACTGATCTGTCGTTTATAGATAGTTTCTCATTCAACGAACCATTGAATATACTGGGTGCTGGTAGTGCGACTAGTAGTAATGCTCCCCAGCAATTTATGCCTAGTATATTGGGAGGTCATATTCCTGGAATGCCTGGTCCGTTCATGGGTGGTCCACCTTTCGGTCATCATGGTCAACCGCAGCTCCAGGTTAGTTGAAATCCTTTCCAGTGTTACACCATGTGTAATTATGCTGAGTTGGTCGCAAAACTCAGAATCTCAAGCGCCACTCGAACGCGCAGTTACAGATATCTGTCCCTAGTGTTCTGAATAACGATTCTAGATATTTTCTAAGTTGTTCATTGCATTGAAAGCAGTGGTTATGCGCTTGTTTTTCGGTCTATATGATTTTTTTAAACTGTGCTTGTAGATGCTCGATTTAGTAACCAGTTTAATTTGACAGCTTATATATTTTTCCTAGTATTTCATGCTTAAATGCGAAAAAGTTTTCGAAAGCCATGAAATTAGAGCGAAATCGTTGAGTTTCGGCGAATTTATATTCAAAATTTGTTTTTGTTCGACCACTTCTGAATAAATAAAACAGATTGGAGTCTCATTGCAGTGTCATTTTAATTTGTATGTGATAAAGTATGTTGATGGCTTGAGTTTTGTAATATGTCATATCTTACAACAAATGCGCTTTTCTCAGCAGGCGAAGTGTTTTCTTGTTTTATTATACTTTTTAACCATAATTTCTTTGGAGGTAATCACCTTATAAATGGTAATTCTAGGACATGTTTTCCGTCACCCAAACATCAACGTCAATGTTATCAGGGTCAGGTGTGCTGTCTTATTCAGACGCACCATCACGACAGGGTGGTAGTTTAGCGCCAGGAGCCCCAATTGGGGTACCACCTGGTCAGACAGATCCCAGTCAAACAGCCACCACAGCTCAACAACAAGGAGCCATGCCTTCAAGTGGAAGTGGATTGCCAGTGTAAGAATTCTGTTCCTGTATGGTATTTTTCAACGTTCTTTTGACGAGCAAATCAATATCATAGTTTCCTTAAGATTTTGTCTGAGATTTCTTTTCAGTCTCTCCGGTGGAGTGCAGTTCCAATGTCCTCGTCGTCCAAATCACGGCCTTGAGGGACGCTCAATACTTCTTCGAGCAAACCATTTTGCAGTTCGCATGCCAGGTGGTACCATACAGCACTACCACGTAGATGTATCCCCTGATAAATGCCCACGTAGAGTAAATCGGTCAGTGGTTTTGGAGAGTTCTAACAACTTGTGTGCTTCTAGTTATTTTACATGTTTTTGGCTATTATAGCCTGTTTATATTCATAATAGAATATTTGTAGGGAAATCATCCTTTGTATGATTCGCTCGTTTGGCAAATACTTCAGTTCGAGTAGACCTGTTTATGATGGGAAAAGAAATATGTATACTCGCGAACCATTGCCAATAGGTAGAGAAAAAATGGAATTTGAGGTATAGGTCGTTTATGAATTTCTTTTAAATTTTTTTTCTTAAGATACCACAATTGGTGGTATGAAATAGTGGTTTTGTTTGCAGTTCTCAAATATCACTTTGTTCCAGGTTACTCTGCCAGGAGATTCAGCGGTGGAACGTCAGTTTACCGTTACTGTTAAGTGGGCTGGTCAGGTTTCATTATCCACATTGGAGGATGCAATGGAGGGCCGTGTTCGTCAAGTACCTTTCGAAGCCGTTCAGGCGATGGACGTGATTCTCAGACATCTTCCCAGTTTAAAGTAATTGACATTATGTTCACATTCACTCGTGCTAAATATCTGAAAGTTTGCGTATATACATCATTTATTTGTAGATACACACCTGTGGGTCGTTCATTTTTCTCTCCTCCCGCGCAACCGCATCAGCCACCTCAACAGCACGGACAGTACCATATGGAAAGCAAACTTGGTGGAGGTCGCGAAGTTTGGTTTGGTTTCCATCAGTCAGTTCGACCTTCGCAATGGAAAATGATGTTAAATATTGATGGTAAGGATTTATAGCGTACTTTTTTCCCCTTTTCGATTATCGGTTTTTCCACAATCATAGGATTTTTTACTTAACTTGGTTAGGGTTTCAAAACTTCTATTTTCCAGTTTCCGCCACAGCATTTTATCGATCTATGCCAGTAATAGAATTCGTAGCAGAGGTTCTTGAATTACCAGTTCAGGTAGGCTACGCATTTTGTGTTTGCTAGTTTTTTTCTTATAGTTTGATATCTATTTAGTATGGAAGTTAGATAGATTCAGCAATAGTGATAATTTCTTTAGGCGCTAACAGAGCGTCGCGCTCTATCGGATGCACAACGTGTGAAATTTACAAAGGAGATTCGTGGACTAAAAATTGAAATAACCCATTGCGGTCAAATGCGTCGAAAATATCGTGTTTGTAACGTTACGAGACGACCTGCACAGACGCAGACGTAAGTCGAAGTTGATTTATCGTAATTCAAATTAGTTGTTTTATGGTGTTGTTCTAAATAATGAGAGGAGCTTAGGAGTCGTATAAAAACATACAGAAACAGTAGCTTGAGTCTTGAAATGCGGGAAATGTCTTATATAATTACTTAGTGGCTTCGTATTTAATCTATTTGGTTTTGC
Organism: Dictyocaulus viviparus; assembly: GCA_000816705.1. Lineage (NCBI taxonomy): Eukaryota > Metazoa > Nematoda > Chromadorea > Rhabditida > Metastrongylidae > Dictyocaulus > Dictyocaulus viviparus. Next base: position 151,041 of record KN716415.1, on the reverse strand, counting down.
TTGTATTGCGATTTCATTAAAGTGGATTTTAAGCTTTCCACTACAATTGGAGACGGGTCAAACAATCGAGTGCACTGTGGCGAAGTATTTTTATGATAAGTATCGCATGCAGCTAAAATATCCACATTTGCCTTGCCTTCAGGTAATTTTTATCTGTTATATATGCACTTTTCCTTTGGTTATAGTAACTTCGTCAGTCTTGTATGTTATTCAGGTTGGACAAGAACAAAAACATACCTATCTGCCTCCAGAAGTTTGTCATGTTGTCCCAGGCCAGCGTTGCATCAAAAAGTTAACAGATACTCAAACATCAACAATGATCAAAGTAGGTTTTGTCAAGTTGATTTGTAGATATGTACTGTGACAATCTTATTGATTTTAGGCAACTGCTCGTTCTGCTCCCGAGCGCGAGCGGGAAATCGCCAGCCTTGTTAGGAAGGCTGAATTTTCTGCAGATCCGTTTGCGCATGAATTTGGTATCGCAATCAATTCAGCTATGACTGAGGTAAAAGGCCGTGTTTTATCGGCACCCAAACTCCAGTATGGTGGCCGCAACAAAGCTACTGCTTTACCAAATCAAGGTGTATGGGATATGCGCGGAAAACAGTTTCATACTGGGATCGATGTTAAGGTGTGGACATTCTCAATTTCTTTGGTTCATTTATAATAGGGTATCTCTACAATGGTAGTTTTAAGGTTTGGGCAATTGCTTGCTTTGCACAACAGCAACATGTAAAGGAAAATGACTTACGCAATTTTACTGCACAGCTTCAACGTATCTCGAATGATGCTGGTATGCCTATTGTGGGGCAACCTTGTTTCTGCAAGTGAGTCTTGTTAGAAGTGTTCTATTAACATTGAAGACGCTACGTATATTTTTCGAAACTAAAGTTTTGGATGTTGCTGTTTTTGCCAACATTTAAGAAGCCCTAGATTGTTTTATTTATGTTCTAAGGTATGCTATGGGTGTAGACCAGGTCGAACCAATGTTCAAATATCTAAAGCAAACGTTTTCTGGTATCCAACTCGTTGTCGTCATTCTACCAGGAAAGACCCCAGTATACGGTATTGTTAAATTATTTACGCTTTAATTAGTGACCCCATTTTCAACACTTTGATGTTTCAGCCGAAGTGAAGCGTGTTGGAGATACTGTGCTGGGAATCGCAACACAGTGTGTTCAAGCTAAAAACGTTATCAAAACTACACCACAAACTTTATCAAACTTATGTTTAAAGATGAATGTTAAGTTAGGTGGAGTAAACAGCATTTTACTACCTGCAGTCCGTCCACGAATTTTCAACGAACCGGGTGAGTTAGATATTTTTGAAGTCTACTTGATCTCGTTTTTTCATATTTTCAAAAGACTACGATATTTGTATCATTTCAGTCCATAAATTGTCTAGCTATAATGCTTTAATATGCATCGAAAACTCGTTTAGTAATCTTCTTTGGATGCGACATAACACATCCTCCTGCTGGTGACTCTCGTAAACCATCAATCGCAGCTGTTGTTGCTAGCATGGATGCACATCCAAGCAGGTAGGGCTAGTTAAGTTAGGTGGAGTAAACAGCATTTCGTGGGCTTAGTTTCATTTAAAACTCATTTGAGGTCTATCTTTCCATAAATCAATTTTTTTTCTTTTTTTTTTTTTTTGCTTATAGAAGCAGTTTAGTGGGGGATTGCGCAATTCCGCCCCTTTGTTTTTTTTGGTAGTAGATGGTCGCAGTTGTCTTTTTTTCGAATAAGTGGCATTCTTTATCAAAATTGGATATGAAATAAGCATTTTTAAATTTTTTTTGACGCAGATCCTCGTATGGCTATATTGTAATTTTTATCGTAGATATGCTGCCACTGTTCGAGTGCAGCAACATCGTCAAGAGATTATCTCTGACCTCACGTATATGGTAAGAGAGCTACTTGTGCAGTTCTATCGCAACACGCGGTTCAAGCCAACTCGTATTGTCGTGTACAGGGATGGTGTGTCTGAAGGACAATTTTTTAACGTGTGTTTGTACGTTATTATGTGCAATTTTGTGGCGTGTTGATTGATGAAGACCATTTCAGGTTTTACAATATGAATTACGTGCTATGCGTGAAGCTTGTATGATGTTAGAAAGCGGTTATCAACCTGGAATTACTTTTATTGCTGTTCAAAAACGGCACCATACTCGTCTTTTCGCTGTTGATAAAAAGGTACATGATTGACGTTCTTGTAGTTGAAATATTCTCAGGAAAATCTCCTTATTATAGGACCAGGTTGGCAAGGCTTTTAACATTCCACCAGGAACAACTGTTGATGTGGGAATCACACATCCAACAGAATTTGACTTCTACCTTTGTTCGCACGCAGGTATTCAAGGAACATCACGACCTTCCCATTATCATGTGCTCTGGGATGACAACGAATTGACTGCCGATGAATTGCAACAACTCACTTATCAAGTAATGCCGATAGGTCTTTTCTTTTAGTAATTGATCTTATATTGTTCTATTGCTTATCTATTCAGATGTGTCACACATATGTACGTTGCACTCGTTCGGTATCAATTCCTGCACCTGCGTATTATGCACATTTGGTGGCGTTTCGAGCTCGTTACCATCTTGTTGATCGGGAACACGACTCGGGTGAAGGAAGTCAGCCGTCGGGTACTTCTGAAGACACTACTTTATCAAATATGGCTAGAGCTGTACAGGTTTGTAGATAATAGTTTTATTGTTGATTTATTCCCAATATTGTCCTCTTTTTTCTTTGTATTGTGTAAGGACGTTATAGTTACTGGATTTTCAGAGTTATAATTTCATTTCATATCTTTACCGATCCTTAAGGATTGTCCAGATTTTGTTACTTAAATTAAATCTCTCATATTGGTTTTTGAATTTAGGTTCACCCGGACGCAAATAACGTGATGTACTTTGCATAAAGTTGCAAGGTAAGTGTCGTCTGGCTTGATGCTGTTGTGCATGATTGCTGCGTGCCTTTGCGGTCGTCCGCCGTCCATCGCTCCGCTCTGCGCGCCCACACGGCGGTCTAGGCCTTCATTTTCGTGGTCGACGCTTTCGGTATCGCATCGTCTAGCCAGCTTCATGATCAACACCACCACTTTAGAATTCTCGTGCTGCTTTCGTGGTTTTTATTTGTATTACGGTCTATCAGGATCAACTTTGATCTTTTTATTGAATTAGTCTAAATATAATCTCAGCATGTCGTGATCCATTTAATGCGAAAACATATTGTATTCTTACATACCTCTTCGTTGTTGAATTGCCAATTTCATTGACATTTAATATAGGGTGCAAATCAATGATTTCTCATCATTTTGGATTTTAATGGACCTATAAGTCCGCAGCTCTCAATTCAGCGCTTTCTATAAGTAGTGTGTGAACAAGAATTTGTGTACATGTGTGGTGATGGTGCTCGATATTCGCACACCTCGTCTTTCGGCGCTATCCGGGCACAATACGTATTCATTCAATACCTTACTGCCTTCTGTCAGTATTCTCTTCTTACCAACACAGTTGTTAGTATCATGTTGTATTCTTTCTCTTCTTCATTAAATTAGATCGAATCGGTCAATACTATCTTTTTATTCTGCTTACAATCTAGGATAAATTTCATTTATTGTCCGTCATTGGCCTTGTTTAGGTAATATTCCCAGCATTTTTGCAATTTGTTGCAATTGGTATTATTTAATGGAGCCTTAATTGATGCCAAGTGCAACGCAAAGCTCTGTGTTGTTTGTAAGTTGTGTATTATCATGGTGTACTGACATTTTATTTCAATAGTTCATCATTTTTTTACCTGGTAAGTGGTACTGTCACAAACGATAGCACTCGTTTTCCGTTTGTACACCTTATATGTATAGTTGTCAAGTTCTGATGGTTAGTCGGTTTCGCATGTGATTTGATTGTTTAATATACTAGAAACTTTTGCTGTTTTTTTTAATGATCTTTAAGTCGAGACCAACAAGTTGTGTGGTCATCGACTGCCATAAGTGCTACGGACTTCACATTTCAAATGATCCACACTTATCTATCTTTCGTGCTTTTCTTTAGGATTTTATACGCAAACTGATGCAGTTACTTTTTTTTTGTTTTCGAGTGCGTCTACTCTATGTCTGTTTATGTTTGACTTTCTCTTATTTGTAATTTTTATACATTGTTTTCCTCATTTCTGTGTTCTCAAACATCAGGCTACGGCGATCAATATTGTGTTGGTTGGTTGTAGCAAGCTTATCCTCGCCAATTTTTTGTGGTTACCACTGCCTTGTTGTTGTTTCACTACAGCCAACAGGCACTAATCAACTGTAAGTTGCCAAGTTATGTTAGACGTACTGATATTGTTCTTGCAATAAAGTGAATCGACTTATTGAATGCATTTGCTTGAGAAGTCTTCTGATGTATTAAAAGTTTTGAATACATAACAGCTACCCGTTGATGCGTATTATGACAAGCTACATAATTAGCGTACAACGTCTACATAAGTGCGCATACACACATTTCAGTACTAAGACGACAAGGTGTGTGGTATTAAGAACTTAGAATAGTCACTGTATGTTGCAAACTTTCCGTCATCCTACTAATGAAATGATTCCGTACTGGGAGTCTTTGGGATGCTCATTGTTTGAAATATCCCATATAGACTAGTGTCGAAATTAGCTCATGGGAAACGGTTTCGATATCTATAAGGACACTTTTTTCTTCAAAAAGGTGTAATAGGCAAAGAAAGTATGTGCAAAACTCACAACGTTAAACCATCGAGTAGTAATAACACCGTAATTTTCCAGCAATTCAAGTGACCATGGCCTGGATAGTCTGCTTTCATACTATTTTCGAATTGCCATTGTTGTGAGTTATGAGGCTTAGTGGAGATAAATCTGCATAAACAGATAGGAACGAGTTAGTGTGATAACATATTTTCGTTGAATGCATAACATCACCATCCCATGCGATGATAATCATCATTGAAGGTATTCCGGACATTTGCAAGTTTGCAAATTTGCACACTCATCAAAAAATGTGAAAATGTTTGTTCAGGACTTTTCGATGTGTTCTGGTTTATACTCCAATGTATTTCATGAATATTTCAGATTTGTGACATTAAGTTTATCATAGAGCCCCTCTTTGAGTATATCAGTTATTTCGTACGTTCTATAGTCGTGGATTAGAGAAGACCGCCCCATTCGTATCTGGAAGTACTGACATGATCCAGTAGAATTGCTTGGCATAGTGGGATTTAGAATATGAATAATAATTATTTGACATGATTACAATTCATCATGACATTGACAAATTCTTCGAATTGAAATAATTGCAACGGTTTCGATATAATTGCTCATAATTGAGATGTGCCCTATTTTAGTATATAATTATGGTTAAAATATCTTTACATCATCGCTTTATGGAAATGAGGTGGAAAGCCATAGATGGCTGCGGAACACTACAATCAAACAGAACAACTTGATCATTTCTTAGATATGAAAACAAGAAACAGACTGTCATTGTTCATAATTGGTTGAATAGGGATTGATTAACGCTGTCTTATCTTATCTTACAATTAACCAGATTGCTTGCTTGCTTTAAGCTTTGAGGAGAACGAAGTGAAATTGATGTTCAACTTGGTTTACAAGTGACCAATGTAATCACTAGATATTCTATAATATTGATAACTAGTAATGAATATGTTTGTCACTAAAAGAAAACATGTGAGAAAACAAGCTCTACTAATTAATTGAGATAGAAGACGTATGCGGTAATTAGCAACCAACGTCGCTTACGATGCTGTCGCCGCTCGCCTGATGTGACAGGCACCAGATGGTGCGGGAGAGCACTTTTTGTTCATCAGTTGAATGCCGCTGGAGTGTTTTTTTTCTCTTTTCCTCAATTCACCGAACATTAATGATTCTGCTATAGCGATATATTTCCGTGTGTTTGAGTTTGTTGCGGGTATTTTTTCTAGTAATGAAAAAAGGTAAGGTAAGATTATCGATAGTGATTTGATAAAATTTTTAATAAAGCTATAACGTTTGCAAATATGGTAATGATCAGTGGTCCATGAAATTACCGTATCTCAAAACATAATTAGTAAAAATCAACTAGCTATGTAATACGACAACAGCAGCCACAAAACACACAAGGTACAATAATGTCTTCACCATTTTGTATTTTGTGGATATAATTTCACTCTTTATTGACTTATAGTACCATTGATACATTCCGAATAAGGAGCATTCAAGCTAAAGGAGTGATGTCAGTCTGAAGGTTACTTTTAGCTCAATATTTTCATGTAGTAAGTTTGAAAATCCTTACATTAAGAGATTGAATTTTCTTGAAATATTGCACTTTAGGAAGCAGTGAAGTTGTCTTCATAGTATCGTGAAGGTGATCTTATGCCACTGGTCTAGATTTTGAATGACATCCTTATACATGGAAAGCTTAGTTTGCTTGATGGCGGATTCGAACTTTGATAGATTCACGAGTTTTCATGTATGATAACTGCGCATCATATCAATGTGTTACGCGTTTTTTGATTAAAAGCTCAAAGAAAATACGAGTAGATTATGGTAGAAAAACCGACAGGGCTTACCGAATTTTGAGTGATTTTTGTAGCTAATGATGACTCTTTACGATTCAACTGAGTAAGCGAATCCAATCCACGTTTCTTTCTAGCTTTACTAGCCGCAAGGTTACATGGTACGTCTCATTGCAGATGTATGGTTCGTAAACAAATGATACTGAAAACTTATTGTGAAATGGAAATCGAATCAGGTTATGGAATCTCGGACTATACAATGCTAGATTGAGTCATGTGCTTGAATTAGAGACGAGAACGGACACGTTTATACTTGCTTGTTTGAACGTTCTTGTGTGTAGGCGATCTGCAAAAAACCTACACTTTAAGAGTTTTTAACTGAAAGAAGTAAGAGAATGTCGGATATGTTTGGTGTCATTTCTATTCGCTATTTTTTTCCTTCTTTTCTATTCTCCCATAAAATAGCTCTGAATAGCAATCTTTTTAATAGCAATAATAACTTTGAATAGCAATCTCGAAACAGTAATAAAGTAAGTCTGTCTCATTGGAGTCAAAAGAAGTTTCGAACTAGAGTGCTTGATGATGAGGCGAAATGAACTGGTTTACGTTTGACAGAATTTTATTCAGCACTTTCTTGAGATTACCGAAAACACTGAGTTTTCAAAGACCATTGAGAAAAGTTATTTTCCAAAAACTCTCGGTCATATAAAAAAATGCTGAGGGATGGCAGATGAAACCGCAGCCAAGTGCTAAGTAACGTCTGAGCTTATGAAGTTTCAAGGGAGATCAATATTAAAAGAGACGAAAAAAAAACATAATGAAAGCGATGTTTGGAGCAGCTGAGACTAGATAACACTTCCTTTCTGTCGCAGCATTCATCAAACAATCATAATCACAAAACATACATTAATCACATAAGAAAAAGTACTGCCGGCAAAATAAAACACTTATTGTTTCCAGAAAAATGAAGCAAAGAATTATATCCTGAGGAATATCTATCAAGCGGGAAGTGAGGTTTTGACGTAGAATAGGAAAAATGAGGTAACTCGAATAAAATCAAAGGATCAGAGAACAATCAATCTTATAAAATTAGTAATTATCTTAGACAGAAACTGATTTCAAATTATGAAAATATTAACAAGAGAATGCAAATGTTTTGATGGATCTTAAAATTGTGAGCCAAGTATGACATTGCACATCTCTTTTGTCAAATTGGCTTTGTTTTTAGGTCGTCTATTAGGGTACATTGCGACTTTTGATTAACCAGAAAGTAGCAAACATTTCCACTTGTGACCGGATTTTGATGTAATGGCGTTAACTATTTAGAATGTCTGCTTATTAATAAGGGATAAGCTCTGACGTCATCTATATCGAGATGTGCGGTAGCGCCAAATATTCGTATTCTTCGTAATATCGTAGGACTGAGTGAATGCGAATGGCCCATGTCATGACTTCAAATAGCCAGTCTCATGAAACTCAGTGCTGTTTGCATTCTTCGATTACTTCGACGCAATAGTATTTCGCCTTTTAATAGTGAGGATGATTTTTAAAGACGAAAAAATATTACATCTGCTCAATAAGCACAAACACTCTACTTAACCATGGAGAACGACGTCGATTTCATATTGTTCTCTATTTCCAATTGTGAATGATTGCACCCATTCATTTAATAGAACTACGAGACGTGTCTGTCATGTCATAAGTGTTTAGCCCAACGCTCGGTTGTTCAGCTGGCAAACTTTCGTAAACGGGAAAAATTTGTGACAAATGGATTAGGATACAAAGATGGGATAGACGGTAGGGCAAAAGGGCGCTAGCCGGTGTGGTGTGTCCGTCATGGAGCTACAGCGATTGTAGTCGACAGCAAACGTTGCGGTGGTGGTTCGTTGATGTACTTATAGTGGTCCACGATGAAAGCAGCGTTGTTTCCAGGCGCGACTTGTCGATCGTTGACGATTGTTCGGTTATGTGAGTGATCTGTTGTGGAGATCAGAGCAGACCTTGCAGTTGTTTTACAGTAACTCGGAATTGAAAATAATGAGCGTTTATATAGAATATATAGAACAAATTATATAGAACAATTAGTCAGTCCCTGGTTATGTGATGTGCCATTCGTGTTCAATGTGACATCGTGGTGGTAGATGAATGTGAGCATGGTCTATACTTCTTCACCAAGTCAGTGCTGTTTATCTTACCTAGATTTCTCTGGTGCAAATTTACAACTTTGGAGAAGTGGCAGGCTTGGTAAAACTGATGGGTAGCCGTAAACCTGATTCGAGCTTCTGTATCAGTGTAGCACCTCACTGTTCCTCCATCACTGTCCACACGTCTCCTAACACAATAGTAATAATGCGATAATACAATGGCAATAATATTGGCACGGGCTCACTAGCCATAATGTTTATACCAAACTTTGATAATATCAAACTTAAATAAATAATCTTTATTAAATACAAAGCCAACTAATGCGACAATATGTGTGAGAACCATGGAGATTAGGCAAGATGGAGAAGGATTGGATAAAGCAGTGAAGAAAGAAAGGAGGAAAGGGAAGCTTAATTAAGACGGTCATATCTTCCTATACATCTAGCTAATCGATGTGATACATTAATGATATTTGATAAGGGTCGTTATCACTGTGTCATTAGAGCAATGGTTGATGAATGGAAAAAAGAAGTAGCAAATATTCACTAAACTCTCCACCTCGCACAGCTGAAGTGTAGCTTACTGATCATGAAGATGGTGATAGTAAAGCATGACAGAAGACTGATGTCTTATCATTATTATGTCCGCTTCGGAAATGAGCACCGGTCGTGGTATCCAATGGTCGTTATCGAAATCCATAGCAATACATACAGTAATATATATACCCTGGGCCTGGGTCGATTTGCTATTACGGACCCGATATACGAGCATAGGAGGTGCATAATTATACGGGACTGGATACTTCGAAACATATATACGATCCCTTCGAATGGCTTATTACTTTAAAGATCAAGCAAGTTATTGAAAATCTCTGGAAGTTTGACTATACAGGGAACACGACGCTTTTCAAAGAACAAATAGATCAGTTGGAACAAATTTTCAAAGAAACTAATAAATTCCAAATGGTAATGCCTTGGAATACCTAAAAATTAGTCAACGAGGCAAACAAGGCTCGTGAGTTATATTCGCAGATGCTAGTAAAACTGCAATGGCCAACTGCACCTATTCTATTACTGATTCAGATTGTAATCTTCTTATGAGAAAAGCAAAATTGACACCGATCAAAAACACATCTACTCAGTACATGCTTAGAACTAAACGCACCGATAATGGCGACAAGCTTGGCACGTTTCATACATATAGCGCTGAGAACCTATACGAGTATAAAACAAACATTCATTTTTTCCGACTCTGAAGGGTACTATCGGAAGATTCTGACATTTTATTGTATACGATCAAAGAACATAGAAAAAGCAGCTGGAGTACAAGTGAGGAATAGCGCGAAAGAAGAGCGAAACATTATAATAATGTTAAAAACTCCTATAAAATTTGAAACACTTATCAGAACTCGACTTACTGCTCAACGAAAAACTTAAACAAACTCGAAAAAATTTGAGTTTGAGAACTATTGAAAACTAATTTAAGAACTATTTCCATAGAATGAATCATCTTCCCTAGAAGAGATTACCTTTGAAGGAAGAGACGATCTCTTCACATCAAATCAAAAGCCAAGTCGGGAAAGAAATTCTATAGTACTATCAGTACAAACTACGTGTTCAAATATGAAATTACTAAATATATAAAATACAAGAGCGAAATACAAGCGAAGGAAACTATCTTAACGAGCTGTGACATAAATTCAATGATTTATAAGAGGGACACTAATATCACAAGAGAACTGAGAGAGCACATTTAACACACAGTACCAGAAATTCAGCCACCTGAATACTACACATCACAGCAAAAGAGAACGAGTTAGCAATGAGGTATTAATCTGCAATCACCAAATCACATACCGCTTATCATACACCCGAAAAGCACTCAGTAATTTCTATCTATAGAAAGATCCTTACGGAGTTATACAACGCGAACGAAGTCCTGAAAAAACAGATATGCAATTTGAGATTTTCAAGCTGATATTCCTAGTAGCAAAAGCTAAACTAGCAGAAATCATAGTAAAGTGATCTCATCTTCTTATATCACTGCAGCACGGCCATTACAATGGCAAACGTGAGGCAGAACGTTTGGAACAAAAAACGATGAGAAGATGCACCGTATGGTCAAAATGTAAACAACTTCCCATATAAATATCTCAATATGGATGACTTGCCAAAGTTCAACAGTAAGGTCATTAGGCCATAGAAAGAACAATGCCATCAGAATATTTTGACATAGATTATTTCATCTTATTAGAAGCGAAGAAAAATGGTAACACAACAGAGCTATACGGTATACGTATAACATGCCCTAATTCATTTGGAGTTAGTACAGAAAATGAGTACTGAAGAATTAATGCTTGTGCGTGAGACGTTTCTTTGGAAGAAGAGGTGTTCCTCCCAGTATAATATCTTTTAACGCATCGGATTTTCTATAAGGAAAGGAAGAAGAAGCTATTCGTTCATCAAACAACCATAACAGCTTTGCATCACAATGGCCACCGTAGGAATCACATAGAAGACAACAACGCAATATGCTTCCTGGCAGAGTGCGTTTTATGAGTGACTTTTAAAGTCTGCGAAATATTTTTAAACGAGGTTTTTCGGAAAACAATAAATACTGTTGAGAAGTTGGGACCATTTCTCATAAAAATAGAAGCAAGCCTGCAAGCCTTGCATGACCCCTCACTTAGCTGAAGTATTAACCACAATTATGAGAGTACAGTAGATTCATTCTCAATAATGATGAAGCCTCTGGAGTAGATCAGCGTTTCATTTGTTGGGCTTTAGGCCTCATTTAGTATGAGAATAAGTTAATATAAGATGCAAAGTAGGTTATGAAGTACATAGGTAATTGACTAGATATAAATACTAGTTAGTATTGAGATTAACAGAATGAATACCTCAGGGAATCGTACGAAACAGTTGATGAAGATGTTAGTTGTGTCTCAGCAATCTGGTCACTGAGTTTTTAACTCTTTCGCATTAATGTCTATTGTTTATAATTGAAACTTTACTGTATCCATGCACAGAGGTTGTGCATTTATTAGAGCGTTGTCCCAAAGTAGCCAGTAGAAATAGGATGTGAAAAATCAATGAGAAGTATGTAATGATTGTAGACATGGGCCTTATTACAATATTGTCACTACTTTCCTGATGTCGTCGAAGAGTGTATTTACTTGGCTGTTTATCGGCCTCAGTTATTTTTGGTGTTTCATTTTGTCCCTCACCCATCTATAACTCAGATCCATGATGCTTATGTTTGTGAGTTTTCTATAAGTCAACTTTCTCGTTTTTTTTCGTTTCATCGTTGTTTTCTCTTTCAATTCAAACAGGACTGAAAGATTCAGTACTCTGAGAGGCAATTGCTCCTCCTCAAAGAATTTATACTAACCATTTGTGAATAAGTGATAAGCGCTATGTTCTTTCAATATTCGTAATTTTTAACGTTCTTTTTCGTCGTCGTTTTCATTCTTTTCGACCTTCTTTCAATAGTTCTGTTCCTCTATTTTTGCATTTTGATAGACGAGGATCTTAAAATTGCGCATTTTCCTGAAGCGGATAGCAAAAATTATAGCGCAAAGTAAGCCAATGTGAAGAATTACTGGCATCCGAAAGTGTAGAATATTATTGTAATTTATTATGTTCTGGATTCGAGGATTATATCTATATTGTTGATTTTCAAAATTTTTCTTGAATTATAATGTCCATAGTTGTGCTGAGACGGCCGCAAAACTCGGAACCTCAGGCGGGACTCGAACCCGCACTTACAGATATCCGGTCTGCCGTGCTTACCATTACACCACCGAGGCCCTTGTTCTGCGACCACTCAATGCTTCACTTATAGTAAGTGGGTACCATTATCAGCACAACTATGGACATTATAATACCATTGCAAAAATGCCACTGCAAAGAATGCAGTTAAATAAATGAAAAATTACGAATATGTCTTGAATTGTTTCTAAGATTTCTTATCAATTATGATTTTACTTTTGTTTTCTGCGTTCAAAAATTTCCTCCTTCCAATGATTTCCACGGTCTAGAATATTCTCCATAGAGATGATCCATAGTCGTCTTCTTCTGGCTGCTGGCTTATGGCAGTGTTTACGTTACCTTCTGATGTCCAGAACTTGTCCAACTTCTGGATATCTTTATCGAATTGATCTGTTCGCAAAACTTCTTGATCGTCATTGTGCTGCATTTGTGACAAAATGTTGCAGGATCTATTGTCTTGTTGTACGGCACTTAGTCATTTTCCTATAATTAAATTACCGTGTAAGGTTGGTAGTGTAATGATGTTCCGTTGAAGTTTTATTGTCGCTTATCTTTGCTTATTATGTTCCATACCTTGTCACAACCAAATGGAAGAGAATGTTTTATTGTCTATTCCTCTTTGTCAATGGGATTTTCTATACTATACTTTCGAATGAAATCGATGTCATTTTGACTGATGGGTGCTTGTTTATAGGATTTGGATATCTTGTCATGTGTGAACGGCGATAATGACAGATGATTTCCGTCTTAATCCCATGCGTCAAGTGAGACTTGTTTTGATATACGGTCATAGACTTCGTTCGATCCGAAGATATTTAGTTGTAGTTTAACCTTTTCTATTATAGGAAACTGTAGATCTTTTGCTGGATCGTCGCCACTAAAGGACACATCTGCTCCAGTATCTGATAAGATTGAAACTTGTTTAGTTTTTTCGCAGTGGGATTCAAAATAATCATTTCCCCCGTCAGCACGAATGCGTGTCGTGATTTTTTGGTTCCTAATTCTAGCATGTCTTGAGTTTCTGCTGTACCTTGCTTAAGTTGATTTATTGTTGCAGTGGAACTATCAGTATCCTGTTTATTCGGTTTTCCTTGCTTTGTTTCACTTCCTTTAGGATTAGAACTGTAAGGCTTATATTCTTTTTCCATAATTTTATTGCTCTTCATCACTTTGTTAAATATTTCGACTTTTGATTGTGATGAAGCTGGTTTCTCTTGTTGAGTGGAGAAGAAGCTGCTAGATGTGTGATGTCGTCGTTGAAATATATAACATGAAGATCCTTTGCATTGCCTTGTGCTGTGAGTTGAAGCTGCACAGATACGACATAGTTTGTTGTCTTTGAGGTATTGGTCTTTTTCTTGAGCTATGATGTATTTATTGCAGTAGAATAGCTTATGACTGCCATTACAATACATATATAATGGAATCATTTGCTGCAATTTCGAATGGTCGTATTGATAGGTGCTGATTGTAGTCTTTGAGTTGTCTGGCGAGTTATCAGCTCGTCATTGGCGATGATATCGTGCAGATATTTTAGAAGTTGCTGCATATTAAAAGGTGTGCCTGTTGAATTGTTCTTTTTGTCATACACCCTACGTTGAAAGCTATAGGAAAATTTTGATAATACCTTAAGATACATGTGCTGAGTGTTAACGTCTTCACTTTTTTTTTCATTAGATGATCGATAATTGCTTGAATGTCTTCCAGTAATGCACGTTGCTCTTGAATAGATAAAGATTTTATGGTGACGTTGTTTGACTTTTCTAGTAGTCAACGACTAAGTTGCTCAGGATTTCCAAGTCTTTCGAAAAGAATTTTTATTGCTATTTGGCAGCTTAATTTATTGAGCTGAAATCTTTTTATTCCTCTAAGAGGTTCACCCTTTAATGAATATTATGGAAAGTAAAATTTCTGAATGTCCGAAATATTCTGGGAGTGCATTGTTAGCTGGAAGAGTTCCCAGGAATTCTCTTACCTCCATATGTCTTCACTGAACGTGGGAATGTGTAATGAGAGTCGCTCAAAGTTCTCTACGGTTACGCTGTTAGGAGGTGTGTCCGTTACTGTTTTCAGCTTAGGAAGCTGTATGATGTGTTCGACCGCTCTCAATGCACCTTAAAGGCGTTGATGCGAGCGTAGAGGAATGTAGTATACTTTATTGACTTTCCTAGAGTGTTCTCTGCGGTATTTGAGTATGTTTAAAGGTCTTCTTCGACGTCTGGTAATTTTTCTAGCTTTGCCATAAGTTCGTGCCAAAGGTGCTCTAATTTCGAAGTCAGTTTTTCAAGGACGCCTGTTACCTCTTTTAATATTCGATTTTAAAATTTGTTAGAATCTTTTCGACATGATTGGTAATTCCTGTAAGCAGTCGTTTGTGACTGGTGATAGTTTCGGGTGAAGGCATAATACTCACAGATATTAGAGTTGATTATGATTTATTTAATGTTCAATTGTTCTCTGTTGTACGATAGAAGTAACGCTCCTTCCTTGCTAGAGGTGTTTCGCAGTCTCGTTTGATGGTGGTTCAGCCAATGCACCAAATTGTAGTGGTTGATATGTAAATTTGTGGTGATGCCAGTGGATTTGGAACGAATGTGGATTGATAGAAGATTAGCCAAATTAACAAATGTGTGTTAAGGGGCTAACGGATATTAGTAATACCAGTGAATATCTTAAAGCTCGCCGTGAGTACTTTGCCATGCCTTTGGTACTGCTCGCCTCGAACTTGTGTAATTGAACCTCAAACTTCGGTAATTAAACCTCCATTCAAACAGTACGAAAAATATCACGTCAAGACTACAACATGGTTAGATTGAGAATTAAGACAGTAGGATTATCATGGATAATTGTACAAGACTTCTTATTAAATGAGACCACGATAATCAGTTTAATAGCGAGGGTTCATGAGTTTGTATTAGAACTTATGACTGTAGACCATGGACTAACTACTTACTGCTTATATAGGTTGAATTGGTTCTTAGAAATAGAAGAGATAATGAGAGGAGTTACTTAGTTGTCGTACAAAATAATATGAGGATGATTAGAGAGGAAAGATTCGTTGTTTTCTGAGAATCTTCTCTTTACTTTATGATAAGACTCCGTAACATAATAACAATGAGGTGATGTATGAGTTGGTAGGAGTAAATTGAAACACAACAGAATGGTGGTAAATGAGGAAAGAGGAGTAACGAGTTGTATGGAAGACAAACAGTTAAAATATTGAACGAATGGTTTTCTATACGCTCTCTCGTCGGGTCCAGCAATGATTCCCGATAAAGTCAACGCGATAGAGTCTGCATAGAGCCCATATATGATTGAAGATCAAAAATTTTGTCAAGGATTTAAATGTTTCCTCAACATTACTATTAAGGGAAACAATGAAACTATACATGATCGACGACTTATCATAATTGGGTGGAAGAGGTAACATTTTCTAATGGAGGTTTTTCCCTCCTTACACAAAAAAAAACCTCAAAACGGCGGCAAAGTACCAAATTTATATCAAATATATTCAGCTATGATGGTAGTATACCAGACGGTTTTTGCACCAATAGGTTCCAGTTTGAAGCTTAAAAATAAGGCAGTAATATAGCAAACCGTTCTGAAGAACTGCATCGAGTTGGTTTTCTGTCGAAAATGGTGTGAACGCGACACTTTAATGCCACATAGATTCCTGAAATGAGATAAATTCTTTCGTTAACTTGAATGATGAAAAATGGACTGTCTTGAAACACTTTCTCATCCTAAGTTATCCTGAGATGACCCTAAAAGCTCGTACATAACTGCTGGAAGCTATAACTTCGACGTCGATCAAACCCTTTTTGATCAGCCACACCTTACCTTGACGTGGTCATGTGTAGTGGTGAGGTTATAACGTGAGAAAATACACTAGAAATGAGATTTCATAATGTAAAATATACGATTTAGAGTCGGTTAGTTTTAAAAAAATTAGAAGATCAGCAAAGTGGACAGCGATTGTATTTGATTTGAGAAATGGGTCAGAAACGTAGGGAGGGTAGTTTGGTGCATAACATCTTCTTGAGCTAACTTCATCAACTGCATCTACGTCTTTCGAATACTTTTTCTCAGATGACGATCAATCAGAGAATGATAAAACGAATATGAATCAGAGACCGAATGCGGTGCGGTGGCGTTTGCCGTTATATAGTGAGTGGACGGAGCTTTTATTGTTGATAAAAGGTCCTTTTGAGGATCGGTAAAACAAAGATAACAAAGATCAGGTTGACACCAAACAGTTCCTTATGAACAACAAGATAAAAGCTAGCCGAAAATAATTTGTTGTGATTACAGAAGCCATCTTCTTCGAAAATTTCTTTTTCCTCCCACAACTATTTTATATAGCAAAGCACTAGAAATTTTTAGGGTTGTATTACATATTACTATTTAGGTAAAAAGTTTTACGGTTTTAAGCATGGGAAATCCACTAGAGGTCCTAAGGCATTAAGCATAGAAATTTCGCTAAGGGTCCGTAAAGTTTCAAGTATAGAAAATCCATAAAGGGTTAGGTTGTTTTTCATCATTAGTAGGTACAGCTGCTGTTCAAAGAGTCGCTTTCTGATGGTCAGCTTCTATTTATATGTCTTTTCAATCTTCGAATTTACTACTGAAAATTCATAGCGACTATTCCACATTTGACTACAACGCTTACCGTGAAGCAGTTTTCCTCATGAATCGTCTTTCATGAAAGAGCTTAAGATATAATTCAAGTAGATTTTGCTTTGACATTTATCAAACTGAGTCAAATGAGTGTTACTTAAGCTTTGAATATGAAGTATTTTGAAACAGTATTAATTTAGATGTACTTGGAATATTCCTTAAGGATCACTCAACCTGATTTTACTACAGATAGTTGAGTTTCAGAAAACTTACAAAAACTGAAAATAAACATTAGCACCTTGTTCCCTCACTAATCACCATTGTAACATAATAGATTTCCAGTGTAATGCCGCCTCCTTATTGAGGGACACTGCAAAATTTTCTCAACGGTCCTAATTAGACACCGTATAACATCTTGCCTCAGTACAATAAACCAACATCTCTGCATTTCTGAGTGATGGATTGAGTTTAACGCTTTTCTACAGCTCAAACATCTTTATTATTTCTATATCCCAGTAAGTTTGATTACAATTAAGCTTCATGGGAATTGTATCGCTTCTTCTTTTGAGCTGTAATGAAGAAGGAAGCGGGATTTTGGAATGACAGGAGTATCCGTCAGCTACAGTCCATCAGTTTTCTGAAAATATCCACTGTATAAAGCAGAATTCTCACTGTTTAATGAAGTGAATAAGATAAAAAGTCATATTTATATCGAAATTTTGTGGTTAAGAATTTTGAGGTTTTGCCACACTCACACGGAGGGGGTGCTTTTATGCTTGTGTAATCACTATGCTTAAAAAAAACAACCATTGCAGCCATTTGCTGATCGCTTCACGGTGTGTTTTGTGTAAAAAAAAAAGCAAGAAATCACGGTTGGTTAAGTTACTGATAAAAAATTATGATCTACTCCAAATTTTCTTTGTAATTAACAGTGGCATCACTCAGCCTAAGCTTTTCAACGTAATCAATGTCCTATATAAAGCTTCATTACTCGTTTAAAATATCAGTAGGTGCTCACTTTTCCCAGGTAGTTGTCTAACTCGTTCAAAAATAAGGATAAGCTCAAATTAAAATTAATTAAGACTACTATGCTTGCTATGCGCTTGAGTCTCGACTATTAAGATCTGCCATAGAACTCATTCCAGGAACTCCGTTGTTCTTGCTTTATCAAAAATTTTCAAACATTAGACAATAATGAAAAGCTTGAATGTCTTCCAAAATGTGATGAAGATAATTTTTCACTGCAGAATGAAGCGGAGGGTACTAAATGAGTACTATTGAGATTATACAATAATGAGAATTTTCACTCAACTAGAAAATGGACATCTGCCTTTTCAATTAACGCGTGAGGATATTCACTCTTTTGTTAAAGTGATATATTCATCAGTGTTCGATGCACATAACGTAGTGGTTAGAGGTTCAGCGAATCGGGCCAAGTTAATTCTGCTTCAGGTCATACCTCCTTCTTTCATACCTCTTCACTCGATGAATAATCGTAGTCGAATTTTTAAAAATAAAGAATGTCGATAAGATGTGATTATTAGTAAACAAATAGAAACAAAATACGCAAATAGTTTGACAGTTGCTAATGAAGATTGGAATATGAGGTAGATCATTTCACATGTGTGAATCCGAAAAGATTGTTTGAGGTTAAAACTAGTCATTTTCTCCTCAAAAACCAATCTCTTTCTTGTTGAAATGAATAGGTTTTTACTTTGTTATTTTTTTATTTGTCTTCGTGAGACCGGCCTCATCCTGAGGTGCGACCGGAAGGTCGGGAACCCCTT